>APFE030644411.1:12060-24207 GCA_000404065.3 Pinus taeda | reverse complement strand
TGTTACACTGAAATTTGTCACCATGACTATTTGCAGTTGATATGGCTCCATCAATAGTCATATTATCCTCCTTGTCAAGCCTCATACCTCTGCTCTTCATGTCAAACTTCAAAAAGAGAGAAAGTCACTTAAAAACATGTTTATCTCTGGGTACGCAGGTTCTCTCTACCCTGCCTGCGTGTACGCACTCCAAACACATTGTGCCTGCGTACTTGTACGCTCTGTAAGCCAAAGGATGGGTGCGTACCCCTGTAAAGGTCAAAAGGCGCGAGTTTCATCTTTAAAAAGTTACTTGTGGTCACTTCTAGAGCCTTCTAGAAGAGTGTTGGACGTGTATTGAGCGCCTCCAGATGGTTCATGCACTCCTATGATAGAGGAACTTATCCCATCAAGAGAGGAGCTACCCCATCCAAAAGAGGGAGTATCCCATTGATGTTGGAACTGAATAACTTCCTCTAGAACACTATAAATACATGCATTGGCCCAGAGGAGGAGAGGTTGAAAGCTGAACATTCCAAAGGGTAAATGCTGCTGGAATTAGGACCTCCATTGTTAACTTGTGAGGAGAGATTACCATCCTTTCTTGTTGCCATATTGGAAGTGGGTGAGCTTGTCAAAGTAGAGGAAATCTCTTGTTGGACCCTAGGAGGAGCTTGCACAACACCAACGCTCAGGTTGTAATGGTTCTTTTTTTGTTTCCTTAATACAAATAAGTCCATTCTTCTCAATGATTTGTTGTTAATGAATTATTTCATGTACTCCTTGGTCTATGTGATGAATATGCTTTGTTTTATGAAATATTCAGGGGTTATGTAATCGTTTGCCTTGTTAGTGTATGCAGGTCTTAAAGTGAAGGAGGAGCTCATCTGGATCAGCAAGGTTGGACTGCTACAACAAGCGTTGGATTTGAGGTAGGATCGAACAACACTTGGTTTCTCATAGAATGATGTATATTTAGAGAAGGATTGCTCTTGTTTGTCTTATTTGTCACTAGAGAGTCTTAGACTCCTAGGGAGGTTAGGTTTGTCCGCAAAAATAACTCTTTCCGCATGACACATAGGGGGCTTGACCATTTGACTAGCCGATAGAAGCATAGTCTTAGTGCTCTAGGCAGCTGAAAGGACACGTGAGACTATAAAATACTCTGCCTAGGAGTTGCGCGATGTCAAGACTGTGCACAATAGCGAAGTGTCACAGGGTCCGCAACAGCGCAAGGGTAGCTATGCTGCTGCATGGGTCGATTGGAAAGTTACCATTACAGTCACTATTCACGATGTATGCTTGGTTTGAGACCAAATGGAGCGGGTGACAGGAATTTGAGGCGAACTTTATGGGCTAGATTCTTGAAAATCTGCCACCAATCGAGCATTAATGGACTATATGTGGGGGGAACGGTCGAATTAAAATTCAAAAGGTTCTATAAATTACAAAGGGTTGTCCAGCAACCAACACTTGGAAATTTGAGGACTGAGTTGTGCGCACAGACATTCATGAACCCAGACTTGTTTGATCTTCTGAAGCTGAGTTCGTTGCTTGAGCAACTACCCGAGCCGTTAAGAAAATTGTGGAATAACATTATGGCAGCACCTAAGGAAGCCATGGATATCAGAGTAATGACCATTGAGGAAGCTTTGCAGGCCATGATGGAAATGGAAGCCCCAGAAAGTGTTGGGATAGTCGCAGAAATCCCTAAATTGCCGCGCACACTGAGACCCAAGAAAGACAAGTAGGTTATGGTACTAGTGCGCATATCCCTTAGGAATACATTAAGAAATAAGCTGACCATGGAAGAAAAGGGGAAGGATATCAATTTAGAGGCTAATGAGGAGGAATAATTTGAAGAAATCCTGGTAGAGGACGAGGATGAAGAAATAGAGGTTGAAACCCAAGGTGTTGACCCTCTTACTAGGTTGCCTGCATATGTTCCTCCATGGAAGGGGAAAGAAAGGGTGCCCAAATATTTATATGAGAGAAAGAGCTCTCTACAAACTCTACTACTCCTCAACGACATTATTTTGGAGCGCACTTCGGGTGAGTGCTTGTACTAAAATTTGAAGACTGGGATCTCGCGGACCACTAGAAGTTCCCACATTTGGCAACCGCGTAGCTATTGCACCAAAAGAAAGACGTGCTGAATCGAGTCATAGAGTTGTAGCCCTGTAAGTGGCTGAGAGGTGTAGAAAAGGCAAGATTGTTAAACCTACTCTAGGTGCCACATTACCATCGCACCCCAGTGACCATTTTTTTCATCGGGCAGCTGCTCTGCTTGGTGTATGATGGGTGCTTGTGGCTAGAGGATCCCATCCCCATCACAGACCACTTGATTCACAGAATTACCCAGCTCCCTTGAAAAGGGGAGGACCCAGCAAAAATCTTGGACGGTAAGAGTGATGATTTGGCCATCGTGGAGCCCATGAAGAAGAAGTTTAAGCTGGAGAAGAAGAAGATAGGGTACGTGATTTCCAGCATCAATAACCCTGCGGTTAAAGTCATGATGTAGATATTAGCAAGGAAGTTTATGTGGAAGTGTTGCGCAAATAAGGTGCCCGCACCGATGGTTGCACTTGTAGTGCAATGCGCAAAAGGGGTCTAGTTCAACTGGGCAAACTACTTATGTAGAGAGTTCCTTGATAACTTCCGTGAGGCACAAGAGCAAGGAAAAACTTTTCACTATGCATGGCTTCTGTTGTCCATGGTACTCATGG
Organism: Pinus taeda; assembly: GCA_000404065.3. NCBI lineage: Eukaryota > Viridiplantae > Streptophyta > Pinopsida > Pinales > Pinaceae > Pinus > Pinus taeda. The sequence continues at coordinate 21,502 of APFE030644411.1, read as the reverse complement.
CATGGGAATTGCTCGAAGACAACTAGTTCTCGATGATTGCGCAGGACCTTCTGGAGGTAGCGAAGTACGCTTTGTTGTTGGCAACCCAAGATGCATAGAGGATAAGGAAGAACAAGATATTCTAGGTGTTCATGGATATGAACATCAGAATGGGGATTAATTGCAAGCCGCGGTTATCGCCCATGGTATACAATAGCCTGCAGAGCTTCAAAGAGTTTAAGGCATATTTCCATCACATTTACATCAAGGTGCGGAAGGACCCCACGAAGACATGGTGCGAGCTACCCTACCTGGTGGCATACAACATCATCTTCATAGTGCTTGAGTCATGACCGCGGGAGTGGCGCGCTCCAGCTAGCTCCGCGGTGGAAGTAGAGAAGTCCATTGTGCAGTAGAAAAAGGAAGAGGCGAAACTGCAAATGCCGTAGTTGGCAGAAAAACACAGAAGAGAAGTGGCAACAACTAACACCGAGGTGGTGGATGACGTTGTGAAGTTGGCGGAATAGCAATAAGTGACAACAGAGAAAGAGCACAAAGGAAAAAAGTTACCTTCGCCTGAACCGGAGACGAATACAGAACAAGGTGGCGTGGACCTGAAAATAGTGTCCACCCAGCTGAAACGACTGTGGCCAAGAGAGTAGATAGGTCCGGGGAAGAATTCGAAGGCTTCAAAGACTTCTTTCGACTCGATCACCCTCATTAAGGGGGATTTGCATGACATTGGGGAAGCGGTGAGGGACATCACCGCGGAGACCCTCCAGTAGTTTGCAGAGGAACGACAGATGGTGTTGGGGGCTTCCAAGCACAGATATAGGAGTTGCAGGTGCCCACCCCAAAGGCTGGCACTGTGTCAACCAACCTTGCACTAGGCATGGCCGTGGTCGAGGAGATGCTACACGCCCAAATGACTAACACAATAGTGCTACCAAAGGGAGTACTAGTTACGGAAAATGAGGCCGACAGGCCTATGGTCAATGAGTTGAAGGAAATCGGGATAAATATGCATGTTCTCCCTCGAGAGATGCTCTATGTTTTGCAGGATGGAATCACTGCAGAACTACGAGCTAGGGAGGGTCGTGCGCTCTAGGTAATGAGTGAGAAATGCATCCACATTAAATAGTTGAGTCTGCAGTGCGACAAGGTAGTGGCGCAGAATAAACAACTCATATAGGTGGTGGAGAAAGCTTGCCAGATGGTTCTAGAGTTGGCCATCCAAGTAGAGGAACTAGTGGAGGTGCGTGTTTGGAAGTTAGTAGCAGGGGTGCGCGAGGCAAAGGACGAAATGGCCAGGGTTCAACTCGAACTAAATTTTCAGATAGCTGTACTGCAATTGAAGGTGCAGCTTTCAACCCCACCGAAAGTTAGGGAATAGCGCACCAACGTGAATACAACAACAATAGTAGAGGTTAACCGTGTAGTGACAGACTGCACAAAGTTGTTCGAGCAGACGTTCGAGGTTCTCACCACCCTGTAAGAGGACCCAAACATACGATGCCTAGAGACAGAGGTGGGTGAGCTACATCAGAAATACAATGAAGTAAAAGGAACCGCGCAGATGGTTTCCCTTACATAGAGGCTCGCAAGGATGCAACATGCAAAAGCACTCAAGGAACAGGTAGATGATGCTCGACACAAGGAAGCCGTTTTGAAGGCACACTTATAGTTGTTACCACCTCCATTGAAGCAAAGCTCATGCAACTGTAGGCAACATAGGAAAAGGTTCAGGGCAACAGTTCAGCTACAACAGTCTCTGAACAACGAGTTGAGGAAGTACAATAGGCAACCGCTTAGTGCGTTGCTGATCTTGCAGCGATTCAAGTAGAATTCGGAGGTATTCACACAAAGATCTCTGCACCAATAGAGTGACTCAAGGGCTAGTCACGATGTTTTTTTTGGGGGCCTGTTGGGCGCGAGATCCCCCAAGGGAATTTTTGGGGCTTAGAGCCCAGATTTTGGTCAAAGATTGTAATTCTGATGTAAAGACTCCACATTTTGTGGGTGTGGAGTGAGTAGCTTGTAAAAGAGTCATAGGATTGTCCACCCTCAATGTTGTAATGTAATGTCGACTCTAGAGATCTACCCATGATCCGTGGATCATGGGATTGTATAAATAGAGTGAGGCTCTAAGTAGATAAAGAGATCATAATGATCTAATATAAACATGGAATAGAAGCATAGTGGAAGAACAGAAGTGTAAAGTCTAGTTTGGGTCGTAGAGTAGGAGAAGGCTTTGTAGCTGATTGAGCAGAGGCCTAGTAGTCCACAGCTGAGTTCGTGGACCCTTGCAGCTGAGTACGCAAGGTGAGTCGAGTCTATAACAGTTGAAAGCGTTAATAAAGAGAAGTTTCATATCAATTCGGTGTATTTATTTCCTGTTTTATGCATTGAATATATTGGGTATAAATTACACTTGTATTGTTTATATGGTGCGCAAATATATATAACTATATTGATTAAGTGAATACAAGATAGAATATCTGTTTACACGAAGTTGAATAACATCTGTAAGAAGATAAGTAAGATTTGCGGTGTAGTTTGGGGAAGTAGTGCAGTTCGCTACCATAGCAGCGCGAAAGCATCTCAGCCCCTGGTTAGGGCTGTGTGAAATGCGATTATAATAGATCATGTGGGTATTGAAGGGTAGAACAATGTGTGAAGTAACCTGCATGAAGATGAGCACAGTTGGACTAAATCGACACCACAGACATCTCAAGGGTGCGCAAACTTAGTTCTAGCATCACCCCATACTAGTTCGGGTGAGAATTAAGTTCGCGCTCCACAGGTTGATGTCGAAAAGGGCCAGTCTTGTAGGGATTTGTTTGGCTAAATAACTCTGAACCTGGGTCAATCCCCCTTCAAGCCAATAATCATCCAGGTACTCAATGGCTTTCTCATAAAAATCTATCATGGTCCTGTGAGTAAAAAACCAATCCATGCCCAAAATCATACTATATGCACCCAAACGAAGCACATTTCGGCGTGTTGTCATAGGAATACCATTAATATAAAAGGCACAAGACTTCACCCAATGATGAACTCTTCTCTTGGTCCCTATAGCCAACTTCACCAACCAAGATTCTGCATGCATTTCTTTATTCAAGTGACATTGATCCACCAGGTCAGGACTAACATCATTATAATTAGATCCAAGATCAATCAAAATGGAAACAACTTGACCATGAAGCTTACCTTCTATCTCAATAATAGATGCATGATGTTCTGCCTTCCTATTAGCACATGCTGCATAGATCTGGGTAATGCTCTAACCAACATACCCAACTGTCTGTGCCTCCTGAGAACTATAAATTTGTGGATTGCCACCCTAGTATAATGGATAATCCTTCTTGTGATTGTCTTTACCAAAAATCAATCTCTTCAATGGTTCCCTACCATTGACTTTATTCTTCTACTCTCTAGGCTGAGACCCATGTCCTTTCGCAGCTACATTAAACTTCTTATGAAGTACTAAATTTTATTTCTCACTTGCATCCTAAGATCTTCCTTGTTTCTTGGGCCATTTTCCTTTAGTCTTGTCATTACGCTTCCAGTCACCCTTGAACTTAGGCTTGTGTTTTGACTGTTCATGGTAGTATTTTAACTTCCTGATAACTTCTTCCAATGATAGAGCCTTATCAAACTCAATCTATTCCTTGAATGACAATGTCAATCCACTGATGAACCTTTGGATCTTTGCTTCGCATCCTTGAGATAGGGCACATATCTCAACAACTCTATAAATTTGGTTGTATACTCTTCATCTATCATGGAACGCATCTTGAGCTCATAAAACTCCTTGGCTATTCCATCATAATATCTCTCAAACATGTACTTCTTCCTAAGGAGTCTGTTAAACTCACCCCAATTCAATTTCTCTTCTTTGATGCCTCTGACATTCTTAGTATCTTCCCACAAGATATCTCCTTTTCCTTTGAGACTAAAGGTGGCTATCTTGGCTTTCATATTCTTTGAGTAATCATGCAATCTAAATAATTTCCTCAACCCAAGTAGACATACTTATGCATCTTTTGATTTGTTTATTTCTCCATCAAAATTAGGAATCTTGGATTTCTTAAATTCCTTTGGAAAATACTCGCTCCTCTTATGATGTTGACAGTGATGGTGATGATGTCTCCTAGAAGAAGAGCTAGAATAAAACCCATGCATACTAGTCTTCTATTAGGTGTATCTAAGAGTCTTCCATTCCTTACTGTATCATAAATGTCCATCCTGTACCTTATCTCAAACTTTCTACCATCTACCCCATTAGTCTTCTCCTCATGCCTATCTCCATGATGTTGAGATAAGGAATTACTAAGAGGGGGTTGAAAATAAAATTGTAAGGTTATTAAATTCTTGTGCTCAATTCTTATATTTCCTTTTTACTTCTTCTTGTTATTTTTCAGATCATTTAGACTACAATATAAACATGTAATAAATAAAACCATTCGTAGGACCACACAGTTCATCAGTTGAGAAACACACACTTATTGACACAAGTATTCTTTTATGTGGAAACCCAAAGGGAGAAAACCACCAATTTTTTTTTTGTTTTGATGTAAATTAATCACCCACTTAATTACATCAAGTTGTTTGTGAGCACCCACTCATAAGAGGCCTCAAACCCCTTCAGATAGAAAGCCACCACTTTCCAAGAGGCACCAACCTCTTATGAGTGCAAGCCTCTACTTGCTCTAGCTACTATTCTACTTTTCATACAATTTTCAAACTGATAATAGAGGCTAATACAATTGCTCAGAAAGATAGAGATGATCTACTATTATACCAACTCCGTCCCTTCCACTCTACAACTTCACTACTGAAACAACTCTAGTCTCGATCCTCTACTCTATTGTAAACATAGTTCTCTCTCGACGCTTGACTCTATACTCCTCACACTCTCAACCTTTATACAACTATTGTATTCACACAATATCTCAAAGGAAATCTTGAGTTTTGTTCCTCTACTGTGCAAAGGTTGATGTTGTCTATGTTTTCTTTCTACTATCTTTGTTGCTCAGTGCTTGATAGCATGTTTCTACATGCAATTATATGTCATTGATCCATCAAAATTGCAAGGCAAGTACAACTCTATTAAATATAATAATGGACGTCGATGGATTCTCCATACTTGATAATTTAATCCTTGTCTGCCCTGTACACTAAACAAGAACCTTTATTGAATTCAGCTTGCAGATATCACTTGGTTCTCTATTCCTATTAAATTCCCACTAAGCTTAGAGTGTACTTCAAGTATGACTCTTCTTCCTGGTCCAACAGTATCATGCCATCAAAGCTCATAAACTCATTGGTATGAAGTCCCTGAGCCATCTTCCTCATTAAATTTCTTGTGGCATGCAAGTGAAATAAACAAAGGCTTGTTTCAATTGTTTTCATTATTATAATGGTACCAACCTCTTTGTGTTCATTTACCTTCAATTCCTAACTCATACACCCCCTGTATGCTTATGCATTGGATTTTTTGACTCATCCATGACTATGACACAAGGAGCTCTTGAATCATCCATATTTTTAAACATATACTGTTATATGAGTCAAATCCCAGAAGCCTTGGTACCCATAACTTTTCTTTAAACAAAATTTCACAAGAGTTATGGGCTTTCAGGTATGGGCCCACCTATCATTAGCACTTTCCTTGGTCCCTTTCCTTTGATTTTGGCTCGAGCCCCATTAAACACTTGCCCACAATGTTTAGCTTTATTCATGGCTAGAAGGCCCTTAGTTACCAAAAAATATGCAATATTTACAAAAGCAAGTCCTGGGCATGTTTGTAGATATTTGATAGACTGTTAGATGTTGGCAAGAACTTATATCACCCGTCTTTGTGATTTTCCACAAAATCTTGATGTTTTATCCTCCTTTTTTTAAAATAACATTCCAAGATTTTGGGATTTTAGGGTTTTGGGATTCCCGCTACCCTGACACATTGTAATCCCGTAACATTTTAAATAATACTCTGGGCTTTCAGGCCTTCCAGGATTTTGGGAACTGCTACTCAGGGCTTCAAATTCCTTACTTTGATTGATCATAAATTTTGATCTAGAGGGCCATTTGCAAACTTCCACATACCATTGGAAATATATTTCTAGGAATTTTCCAACTATGCCACTTTCAAGAGAAACTGAGATGATATCTTGAGAGATAATCTCCTCCAGTATGGGAGTCCCTAGCCATCATAACCATGTTTTTATCGCTTCTCCTCTAATCCTTCTACTATGATGATTCTTTACATAATACTGTAGCAACCACCAGACTCACCAACCATTATAGACATATTTTTATGAATTCTGAAACTTGAATGAAACAAGGAGGAGATATTGTAGGATGTAAATCCTCCTCATTTACTCCTCACCCATTTGAACATTCTTCCATCAATCACACTAGCTGGGAGTACAAGCAGCCAAGTCATGGAGATCAAAAGGCAATTGAGCAAGTGACAGTTAAAGAGCTAGTTTATCTTGAGTTTAGGAGCTGAGCCTCCCTATATTTAAGGAAGTCATTGGAGACATCAGTTGTATAAATAAAGAGGCCTAGAGCCTCATTAGGACTCAAATTTTTGTTGTAGAAACACTAGCCATTTTCGAGTTCAAGACTTGTGGAAGACATTGTTATGTCATTTTCTGAATTGTTAATGAGAATGAGCATTTCCTTGATCCAACACTAAGTTAAATTAGAGGGTTGAAGCTCTTGGGTTAATTCCCAACCCTAGCAGCAAAGGATCATCTTCTTGTATTTGTATGTTTAGTTGATTTCATAGTTGAATTGTCTTTAGAATGATTTCGTTGCAAGTAGTTGTAGATTTGGTTAGTTTGCTTACATTTGTGCTTTACTTTAGCAGTAGCTTAGAAGAGAGAAAGAATCATAAAAATCTATCAATAGGTGGTTTTGGCCTCACTCCTTCTTTCAGGGATCATGATTTGAGGAAATAACTCATATGCAGCCCCAAAAAGACATAATTATACTTTCTCATCGAATTTAGGGTTTTTCTGTACTTAGGCCAACATTTGATTAGTTTGCAAGAGTAGGATTTTGTTATCATTTCTTCTATATTCAGTGTTACATTAGATCTCATCAATGTTCCATCTTATTCTCCAAGTTTTCTTCGTGCATGAAGTAGGCAGCTAGCTCATGAAATTTTGTTTTCCCTGGTTAATTGAAATCCTTCTTGCTTACATGAATTTTGGGTAAATGTCAATGTTTGATGCAATGCAGGTGTTTTAGAAGTACATAGAGATTTCATGATCAGAAACCTCATTCCAACTTCATCCACCCATGATAATTCCTTACTTTCACTAAAACCCTCACCTATTTCATCATTTCACAAGAAAACTTATCCAAGCTTGTTGAGCAAATCCAACCATCTCACAATCTATTTTTGAGTTCTGAAGTGGTCCTAGGCACTCCCTTGCCTCATTACACCCACCAAAAACCTTCCTTAAGCCTTCCATCACCTTCAACATCCCTCCTTTTGCTCTCTGTTGTATCCTGTAGAAATACAGGGGATCTTGAAGGTTTTCATGACATCCTGTAGTGGCCTATTTTGAGGTTGAATTGAGGAAAATGCCTCTAGGAAGCTAGAAAAGGACCCCTACTAGTATCCCAAGACTTCTAACCGTTCACCATCATCCCTAAGCCATCTGCCACATCACCAAAATAGATTAGCTTTCACACTTTCACATAAAGAAGGACAAAAAGAAAAACATGTTTATTTTATTCACTTACATGCACTGCAGTAGAATGTTTGATGTTTTGAATTTGCATGTTTAGGACAGTAGGATTGCATACATGTTAACTTAGCATTGTTTTGAAGCATAACCTCTCAGCAGTTAGTTAGAAAATTGTGTTTTTAAGCATTTTATTTCAGTCTTTTTCCTTACTACAGTAGACAAGCTTTTTCTTAGTGTAGATTTCTCTTTTCCTTATTGGTAATCAATCTTCTTATGAATCCATAGAAGTTTTGTTTGAAAAACCTTAGTGGTCTATTTCCATCTTAAGAGTGACAAAAAGTAGACCCATCACATTTACTTGTGTATACACCACTGTCACCTCCAATTTTGTATGAACCTTGGGTTGATAAAGTAAATTTGGTAGCCCCAAGAGTTGCAACATTTTTGCTGCAATACTCGTGCTCATCACTTTTTGTTGTTGTTGTTGGGGAGGTGTTTGAGTAATATGTGATTGTTGTTTTCTTTCTTCCATTTCTTGTTTCTGATATTCTGCTATTAGCTTCATTTCTGCAAAAGTAATTTAGATTGCTTTCTTTTCCATTCAACATCCTTTTCTTTCTTTCCCATTCAGCAAGTTAGTTTTCATTCAAGCAGTTAGTTTTCATTCATTTATGCAAAAGTAATTTAGATTGCTTTCTTTTCCATTCAGCATTGTTTTCTTTCCTTTCCATTCTGAATTATTTTCTTTCTTTCCCATTCTGCAAGCTATTTTTCATTCAGTCTGTAATTTCAGTTCTACAATTATTTCCTAAGCTTGAAAAAAACACAAAACAAAACCAAAAACACTTTTTTTCATGCCTGGTAGCAATAGGGATAACTTATGGAATTTTTTTCCAAATACCCCCACCACTTCAAACAACCAACCTTCCCTCTTCTTCGGTGGCTGTGAATTGGAGGAACCCTCAGGTGAACAACCAAAGATATTTGAAGAACCTACAGGGGGAGGAGAAGAAGAAGAACCCATTCCAACTGAACCAATGGCTGAAAATAGAAATGATAGAGGAAATAGAGAAAGAGTTGAGGGTGACCTTCCCATCAAAGAAACAAATGGAGATACTAAGATGACTAATATAAGCCCCTATGCTCTTCCTCATTTCCATGGCCTGAACTCAGAAGATCCAGACACTTTCTTGTTTGAGTTTTCTGTCATATGCAGAACCTATGATTACACCAATGATGAGGAGAAGTTGAAGCTATTCCCATCCACTGTCAAGGATGCAACTTTGCACTGGTTCATGGGTTTACCTAGGGATAGAATCACAACTTGGGATCAGATGCAGCAATCCTTCAACAATAAGTATTGAGACTATTGTAGGTCCAAAGACATTAAGGAAGAAATTTTTAGGATGAACTTAGGGCATGGTGAATCCCTAGAGGATTATGAAGAAATATTCTAGCTTAGCTACAAAAGGGCCAGGCACACACTTGACCCTGAGTTGTTGAAGCTAGTCCTGCTTAGAGGGGTAAGGGAAGATCTTTTGGATACCCTAAACCTACTAGCAGGAGGGTGTAGAAATTTTGAATAATATGAAACTTATTCACAAATATTATCCTGATTATACACTTTTTGCGGAATGCATGCACAATACATAAACTCCTCTACGTTTATCATCAATTTTGCAGTATTAAGAAACAATCGCATGCGCACATTGAAGCATCAATCACACATATCAACACAGTATGTACCTGGGGAAAGC
>APFE030644408.1:18541-264305 GCA_000404065.3 Pinus taeda | reverse complement strand
AAGGACCAACAGGAAAAGTATAAGAGGAGGCTTGAGGGTCAGTTGGAGAATACACCAGAGTGATTAGTCATTCGATTCACTAGAGCGGGGTTTGCTAAGTAAAGTCGAATCAATGATCAACAGTGAGGGGCACTGAGTATTGGACAGAGAGGCAGAGATAGTGCCGAGAGACTAGAGCAGAGGAAAATGCAGAAGCCAAAGCAAGCCATGCAGAGCCCAGCAGAGATAGTGCAGAGGCCAGAGGGCCTATGTCATCCATGCAGAAGGCAACAAGAGTGACGCAGAGGGCCCCAGAGGCTGCGCAGTGCCTCAGAGGGCTGACGTAGAGGGTTCTGAGGCTAACCCATAAGGCTGACACAGAGGGTTTTAAGGCTAACCTGGAGGCCAGGAGGGCTGACGCAGTGCTTCATTTTTGCTGGAGAGGGTTTCGTGGGACAGGTTTTCTGAATACCTACTTCCGAATATAGAGGTATTACTGCCGGTTATTTTTCTTTGTTGGGTGAGCCAGTTTGGCACCCAGTTGTACTCAAGGATATATTACATAATAATGAACCCTCAAAATTGCTGCACCAATTTTCCTGCATTGGGTTTCTCCTTGGACGAGTTGTCCAAAAATAACGGTGTCAATTGTGTGTTTGTTTTCTTTTAGTTTTTTATTTGTATATGGTTGATAATGTATTATGTTCATTTCGTTATTTATATGTTTTAAATAACTTGTTCATAATTAACAAGTAGAAGAAATAAACCAGAAGAATACAGATTAAATTTCTAACGGATAGACTTAGAAATTTCAACATGGTATCAAAGGGTGGTTGCAGATCACAAGAGAGCTTAAGGCATCAGCAAAAGCAGAGCATTTGCAGCAGAATCAATTGTCCTGAGTGACAGAAGCTGATCCTTGCTGAAAGCGAAAAAAGAAGGGATTGTTGTAGAGGGACTGCGTCATCAGCGCAGGCTAGAGAGAGGCCAACGTAGAGGCTAAGGAAGGTATAAAGAGGCTCATGTAGAGACACGTAGAGACTAGGAGGGTTGACACAGTTGGATGAGGGAACATTTTTTCTAGTGCCAGGATTATGCAAAGCCTAGAGGCTCAGTCCTTTAGTTGCTAGGGCATAAGAAGTTGTGGAAAGATTGTGGGGAGTGAAGTTGGTGGGGTGTTGTTTCTGTTGAGATAGAACAATACCTAATAGGGAAAAACAAAGGTAGAGGGAGTCACTACTGAGGCAAATTTCTAGCCAAGAAATCTGGATCAGTGTTGCAGGTGCACAGAAGATCAGAGACGTACGACTTGATGATTCGTAGGAGGATTTCTAGAATGGGAATGCCGACTTAGACGAAGTCTAATAGAGAACTTCCATGTGGGAAGTATAGAGACTTAGCATGAATTGAAGAGATAACTTCTGGAGGAAAGTAGAGAGACTTGGAGGAGTTGAGAAGAAGAGCAGAGAGATGGCCATGAATGGGCTAAGGGATGAGGACAAGTTGGATGGAGTGTTCAACTTTGTGGTATGGAAGGCTAGAATCCTGTCCATTTTAGATAGACATCTTATCAAGGCCTTTGCCTTGAGAACAGTGGCAATCCAAGTTGACCCGGCTGATAATGAGAAGCACGAGGAGGCAATGGCCAAGGCGAAATGCATCATCCTTGATGGGGTCAAGGATCATGTGGTCCAACATATTGTAGAGAAGGAGATGACTAAGGAAATGTGGGACGCCTTGAAGAAGTTGTACCAACATACTTCCGTGTAGAGGAAGATGTCACTTGAGAATTAGTCGTGGTCATACTAGATGCAGAAGGGGGAGCAGATAGATCACTTCCTTGGGAGATTGAAGGAAATTCAGGACCAACTAACTTCCATAGGGGCCACGCTGGATGAGGAGATGTTGGTGAGGACCACTCTAAACGTAGTCTGTGAAGAGTGGGAGACATTTGTCCAGAGCATACTGGGCAGGGAGAATCTTCCAGATTGGGAAGAATTGTGGGCGACTCTTCGGCAAGAAGAGATCAGACGCCTGAGTAAGACATGAAGTAGCAACAAAGGAGTCTGGATCAAGAGGAAGAGAAAGAGGATGTAGCTCTAGCATCTATGGGAAGGAAGGAGAAGAGGAAGAAAAAGAACCTCTCCAAGGTCAAGTGCTTCAACTGTGGGGAACTGAGTCATTATGCGAACCAATGTCCAAGGAAGAAGAACAAGGGAGAGGCGTTTGACTCTAAGGCAACACTAGTGAAGGTGGAAAAGAAGGTAGAAGAGGATGATGATTGTGCCATGAGTGCTCATGTACCTCTAGCAAAGAGGTAGGGATACATCGAGTTGTAGTCAGGAAGACTACAGGCGATCAAGGGCAGGATCCTTGAGATACCCAACCTCTTGGATTATACCTTGCAATGGGAGCCTGGAGGAGAGAGTAGCAAGACAGGTGGATGTAGGTAGAAACGGATGCAGATGAAGCGATAAAGAGTGCTACAGTGCAAGAGTCCTCGGGCAACGCGAGGCTAGCAATCTGCAGCAATGCGAGAGGCATGGAGAGTGTTGCAATAGTGCAGGATGGCACAAAGAGGTTTTCAATGGTACGAGAGGTAGGGAGTTGTTGCAGCAAGGCAGTAGAGGGAGCACTTGATAGTGGCAGAGGGAGCTTCAACTTCAAGAGTGTTTCTAGCCTGACAGGGATGTCAATAGTTGGGTGGATCAGTTACTTACTTCTAAGTAACTGAGTAACAGTGTAGTAGCACGATGCAACATGATGAGAGGGGGTTGCAGTGCAGATGCCGTGTTGGGAGAAAGTACCAGCAGCAGCATGGATGGAGAGGGAGTTTCTGTACAGATGCAGCAGTGGTAGTGGCAAGGCCATGGGCAGTAGTATAGGATGCAACAATATAGAGGATGTTGGGTGGGGAGGCCTAGCATCAGCACAGGTACCGGTGTTGTATAATCAGAGTGATGCTTAGTGAGGAGTATTACTAGAGCACAATCCTCTCTAAGAGGGAGCGTTGATTTGGGGTAGCATCAGATGTACTCTAGCCATGAAAATTGGTGGAGAGGCTAAAGCACATGAGATCTCCAAGACCCAAAATGGTTTGGGAAGATTGTACCCGGTTTGGGATATATTAAAATAATTAATATTTTTAATGGAGTTCCTAAGTCTAAACTTAGGAAAAATAAAATATTAATGGGTATTAATATAAAACTGGGTTAGAAGGTTCCAAATGATATGGATCAAGCCAAATATAATCTTAACCATTGATTAGAGATGTAATCTCATCCGTTGAAGGACCAATAGGAAAAGTATAAGAGGAGGCTTGAGTGTCAGTTGGAGAATACACCAGAGTGATTAATCATTCGATTTACTAGAGCGGGGTTTGCTAAGTAAAGTCGAATCATTGATCAACAGTGAGGGGCAATGAGTGCTTAGAGAGGTAGAGATAGTGTCGAGAGACCAGCGCAGAGGCAGAGAGGCAAATGCAGAAGCCAAAGTAGGCCACGCATAGCCCAACAGAGACAGTGCAGAGGCCATAGGGCCTGCATCATCCACGCATAAGGTAGTAGGAGTGACACAGAGGGTCCCAGAGGCTGCGCAGTACCTCAAAGGGCTGACACAAAGGATTTTGAGGCTGATGCAGAGGCCAGGAGGGTTGATGCAGTGCTTCAATGTTGCCGGAGAGGATTTCATGGGGCAGGTTTTCTGAATACCTGCTTCCGAATATAGAGTTATTATTGCAGGTTATTTTTCTCTGTTGGGTGAGCCAGTTTGGCACCTAGTTGTACTCAAGGATATACTGCATAATAATAAACCCTCATAATTGCTGCACCGGTTTTCTCGCATTGGGTTTTTCCGCAGACGAGTTGTCCAAAAATAATAGTGTCAATTATGTGTTTGTTTTCTTTCAGTTGTTGATCTGTAGATGGTTGAGACTATATTGTGTTCATTTTGTTATTTATATGTTTTAAATAACTTGTTCGTAATTAACAAGTAGAAGAAATAAACCAGAAGAATACAGATTAAATTTCTAACACATAGACTTAGAAATTTCAACACCTCCCATGTTGAATCTTCAGCGGGTAAGTTCTTCCACTTGATGAGCTACTCTGAAATTGATCGATTTCGTAGCTGTTGAGTTCTTATTTCTATGACTTCTTCATGTTCCAATATAATTTTTCCTTGCTCGTCAAGTTCTGGAAATATTGTTTGAACTGAGAGCTTGTCATCTATAACCTTCTTTAAGCATGAAACATGGAAAACTGGGTGCAATCCAGAAGACACAAGAAGCTCCAATTTGTTTGCCATAGTACCAATCTTTTGCAACACCTTGTATAGATCATAATACTTTGGTGATAATTTATTATACTTCTTAACTTGCTTGAGGGACATTTATTTGCATGGTTGTAGTCGTAGAAATACCCAGTCGCCTATATCAAAAATTATTTCGCTGCGATGTTGATATGCCTTTTGTTTCATTCTATTTTGTGCCAAAGTGATTTTATCCTTTAAGACTTGAAGAACTTGTTGTTGATGCTCGATGTGATCTTCCACTGCTTGAAACTTAGAATTTTATCTTTAAAATGATGTGAAGGACGGTGGATGATATCCATAAAGTGCCATAAATGGGGCATTCTTGCTGCAGTATGGAAGGAAGTGATATGCCACCACTCAGCCAGAGGCAACCACTTGACCCATTGTCTCTATTTATCAGTTACAAAGAAATGAAGTTATCATTCGAAACATTTGTTCACTATCTCAGTTTTCCCATCAGATTGAGGATGATAAGATGAGATATGAGCTAATTGAGTACCCAAACAAGAAAATAGTTTCATCCAAAAGTTTCTAGTGAAAATGGGATCTTTGTCGCTTACAATAATTTTTGGGTTTCCATGTAGCTTTTGTATTTTTTCCATAAATGTAGTAGCAACTATACTGGCTTTAAATGGATGAGATAATGCACAAAAGTGTGCATACTTGGTAAGTCTATCAACTACCACCATGACGACACTCTTTCCTTCAGACTTGGGTAGACCTATGATAAAATCCATTGAAACCTCCTCCCAACATTAACTTGGAATGGATAAAGGTTGTAACAAACCCGGGGTCTTAATTCTTTCAACTTTATTTTGTTGGTAAACTAAACATTCCGCCACAAACTTTTGAAAATCATATTTAAGGCCATCCCAAAAAAATTCCTTCTTAACCTTGTGGTAATTTTTTAAAAATCCTAAGTGCCCTCCTAACAAAGAGGTGTACAATTCAAGAAGAATATTTTGTTTGAGTTGGGAATTATTACAGAGGTATAAGCAATATTTGTACCATAACGAATCATTTTTCCATCTAAATGTATCAGATGTACTGGGATCTTGCTGCAACTTTTGAATGAGTACCGAAACTTCTTCATAATTCTTCCATTCATCCCTTGCTTCATTTATCCAATTTGGTTGGATAATAAAAATGGCACAAAACAATGCTTCCACATCCTCATCCTTTCTTGAGAGTGCATCTGCAACAACATTTTGCTTCCCTTTTTTGTAGATGATTTCAAAGTCATAACTCAACATCTTTGTGACCCATTTATGTTTCTCTTTTGAAGATAAACTTTGTTCTAAAAGGTATTTAAGACTATCATGATCCGTTTTTACCTTGAAGTGTCTTCCCATTAGGTAAAGTCATCATTTCTTAAGTGCATGTAGTATTGCCAACACTTCCTTCTCATAAATAGCTTTTTGTAAATACTTTCCTTTGATTGGACAACTATAAAAAGCAATGGGTCTTCCTTCTTGCATTAAAACAACACCAATTCCATTTCCTGGGGCATCACATTCCACAATAAAGGTTTTTGTGAAGTCTGGCATAGCTAATACCAGTTCTTGGCATATTGCCTCTTTAAGATGTTAAAAAGCCAACGTTGCTTCTGGAGTCCAAGAAAATGCATCTTTCTTGAGTAATGTTGTTAGAGGTGCTGCTATTCTCCCATAATCCTTAGCAAACTTACAATAATACCATGTCGACCAGAGAAATCCTCGCAAATGCTTTATGGATGTTGGAATTTTCCATTCCTTAATGGATTTAATTTTGCTAGGGTCTACCTTAACACCTTCGTGAGACACAATATGACCCAGATATTCCACCTCATCTACTCCAAAGAAACATTTGGAGGTTTTTTCATATAATTGTTTCTCCAATTGTTTGAGCACACTGTCAACATGTTGAACATGATCCTTCCAAAACTTTCTATAGATTAGTATATCATAACAAAACACTGACACACATTTTCTAAGGAAGGGTTTGAAAATGGAATTCATCAAACCTTGAAATGTAGAAGGTGCATTGGTAAGGCCAAAAGGCATGACTAAGAATTCATAATGACCCTCATGAGTTCTAAATGTTGTTTTCGAAATGTCTTCAATCTTCATTCTGATATGATGATATCCTTAACGAAGATCCAACTTAGTGAAGTAAATTGCTCCATATAATTCATCCAATAATTCATCAATGACTAGAATGGGAAATTTATCTTTAATAGTGAGCTTGTTGAGCTCCCTATAAGTCAGACACATGCACCATGATCCATCCTTCTTGTGCACCAATACTGCTGGAGCAGAGAAAGAAATTTGACTAGGTTGAATTATACCAACATCTAACATTTCTGTGACCATACGTTCAATTTCACTCTTTTAGGCATAGGGATATCTGTAAGGCCTGATGTTTGGAGGAACACTTCCTAGAATCAAATGAATAGCATGGTCACGATCACGAATAGGTGGGATGCCTTTGGGAGTTTCAAATACCTTGGAATGAATGTCCAATGCTTTTTGGAGATCTGGAGAAATATATGATTTCGATGTGGGAACCTATAGTGAACATAACTGTGCAATTATGCTCCATTGTTATTTCTTTAGAAGCTTTATCATGCCATTAGAGATGATTACCTTTCCTGATTTCCCTGTGATACCTCTTAATTCAACTTCCTTTCCTTCCCAAAAAAAAAATCAAGAAAAGTTCTTGAAAATTAAAAGCTATTGTACCCAAAGATTGTAGCCATTGGACTCCTAGTACAACATCAACACCACCCATTGGAATGGAAATCATTGGACTATTCAATACATATTCTCCCATGGATAACTTGATATTATGGCACTTTCTAGAGCAATTTATGGTTACTCCATTTGCAACCATCATGTGACACTTTGGCATTGGATATAGGAAGCAATTCAATTCCTTAGATCTCTTACAATGAATAAATTATGGGTACTACCCGAATCAATCAACAGTATTACCTTTTTCTTCTTGATATGTCCTTCTATCTTGAGAGTTTGAGGAGTAGTAATTCTTGCCTATGCATTACAAGATATGGTTAGATCCATTTCTTCTTTCTCTAGGGTTGGTTCCTAGTGTATATCATCTTCTCTTGACGTTTCTTGTTCCTTTTCCATTTTCTTTCTCTAGGGAATCAATTAATGAATATTATGCTTCACTATGCCCTTTGAATCACTTCAAATTATTTTTTCAAACAAAAAGGAATGAAAATTTTAAAAAAATACACACCTTTTTTTTCTTTGTAGGAGCTCGATATTGAAATTCTATTGTATCTCTGTAATGGTGGATCTCCAAGGTTTGAAATTTCATCATACGGTATCCCTCAGAGCAGGCCTGGAATTTCAAATCCCCTTTGCCCGTCAAATGAAAATCTAATGACATTTTGGCATTTTTCATGCCTTTCATTTTACGTTCTACTTAAATTTGTGAGTGTCGACTTCCCCTTATCTCGAAATTCTCTTACAACTATTCCTTCATCTCAAATTCCTTTAATCTCCCTATGAGAGTGTCTTGTTTCTTCTTAGCATGTGTTTCACCATGTCTCCACTTCCTTTAATCTCCCTCTTAGAGTGCCTTGTTTCTTCCTAAGTTAGCATATGTGTTTCCACCTAGTATACAACCATATTTTTAAGATTTTATAAAGGTCTTTAGCCTTTGGGAGTTAATAATTTTGATTATGTACATAAATTTTGACATGTGAAAGAAACTAAAGAAAGCCATATTATTACGATGATGAGGATCCTCAACTGCTAGTAAATGAGATAGAGTTATTTTTTTAAATATCAAGAATTTAACTACTATCCCTTTTTATAATTTATTTAAATCCAATAATCTACTACTTATGTCAAATTTATTAAACATATAATTACATGTTTGACTATTTCTTAGTAACTTATTTTCACCAAATATTTTATTTATAGATGAGCACACACATCTTTATTTACTCACTACATATTTTATTTACTGAATTCTTTATTTATACCAAGATAACTTTAATCCCTATAAGTGCACTTTCAACCAATTGTGAACTACTTGAATAATAAATCTAGTAAATATAGCCAAATATTTTTAAAACATTTGTATATCCTTTCAACTAATTTGATATCCATTACACATATTTGGAACACATTATTCCTAAAACCATGACGCTGAAAACTGTCAAGACTAAGCAAACTCTGCCACTCTGCAATCTATCTACAAGGTAATCAACTCATCATCTGCATTTGAACATTGTTAACTAATCATGTTCATAATATCTTAAATATGAGCCTGTGATTTCCTCATCTTAAGAAATTAGATTCACATTATTGTCCACATCATAGATGAAATATACATGAAATATACAGCTCAACCAATTACACAAAGAAATCCTTCCTATTAAACATTGCCCTACACAATACCATCACTTATTCTATTCATGTACTTAGTACGAGTTGAATCCTCCAAATACAACTATATTGGAAGTGATTCACAATCTAAATAGGTATATTAAATAAATATGATTTTATAACATCTTCAATAATTATTTGTATTGTAAGAGAAGTTTAGCTTAATAACTATATAATTTTTTTTTTAAAGAAATTCACTATGGTAAAAATGAAGTTGATTTCAGAGCATTTAGTAAAAAAAATCAAAATAGAAAATTAGTCAAAATAAGCTAGGGCAATAAAAAAAAACAAAAATAGTCAAAATAAGCCTAGGCTTTTCATAATGGTAATTGGGCACTTTATGGAATAAATCGCAAGCTATTTTTAGTCAAAATAAGCCAGGGCACTAAAAAAACAAAAATAGTCAAAATAAGCATGGGCTTTTCAAAATGGTAATTGAGCACTTCATTATGGAATAAATCACAAGTTATTTTTGTAATATTTAAGACATTTTTTTAATGTGACATGATATTATTCCTATAAAAGAACGGACCTTAGAGAAATTCATTTTGACAAGCATGTATAATTTCACAACATTTGTTTCTCATCAAACAAATACTAAGTAAGAAATAAATTAAAAAAACAACAATCGAATGAGATTGAAACTGGTTGAAGAAGGCAACTTACTTGGGACTTGAAAACTAAGAAATCTTGTCGATTGTGAAGTAAATGATGAGGGCAAGTTCAGTGGAAAGCTCCAACATTTATTTTTAGTGGCTTATTTTTGGTTGTGGTGTTGTTTTTCGTATTTATTGCATACAAATTTTTGTAATCAAGGTTTCGAATAATTTTTCGTAGTTCATGAACCACACAAGATAGTTTGAAATTTCGACTCCAAAAATTTATATGTAATGACTCTGAAAAACAACACCATACATAATATAGATCAAGAGCTTCAAATCAATAACTATCCTTTCTTTTCAAAAAAATAGCATGGTAGTGACTACAGTTTTGAATGAGTTTGAGGTCCACCTTTTGCTTACCCCTTTTCATTGTTATTTTGTTGTCTGTTTGCTTGGGAAGGTGAGTAGCAATGGTAGACCACCTATTTCCTAGTAGAAAATGAAGTTGAATAATAGTCTTCTCTTCCTACACGCTGAATTTTTCCCCTTGATATTTGGTCTTAGATAGTTAGCCCACTGCAATCTAGTTCAAAACGTGTCGACAAATGAAGTTTGATGTGATTTTCACTGAAAACTCTCCTCAATAAACTTGATATGGATCACAGAAGCCTAAATTCAATAAGTTAATTTTGTTAATCAATACATAATATTGGGTGTTATGCAACCATCTCACAAAAATATAGAAAATATAGATCAACGACTTCAAAATCAACCTCTTCAGGGGGAAACCTCCTTTACATTACACAAATGAACAACGCTTGGATGATTCAAATGACAAAACCTCCTTTCTATATATAGGAGTCTAAGGGGTCACAATATAGTTAGAGCCGACATAACAATAATAATGTAAGGGCACAACAATAATAATAGTGGGCTTCTATGGGGTACAATAATAACAATATGGGGACAACAATAACAATAAGAGCTATAATGACAATAATAATGGGGGGATACACTAGTATTATAGGGACCTAACATTGGGAAACCATCATTCTAATATTCATGACTTCATTGACATATGTGATGATCAATGCCCAAGTGCACCCGTTGATCTTTCAGTTTCTCAAGAAGATTTTGATTTGAAAGAATTAGATTTGGAATCTGATCCAACCAAACAAGATGTTCTTATCGAAACTTCCTCTTCATCTCAGTATCCCTTATGCTCTATTGTTTGTGATGCATCTACTTGCGATGCATATACACCATGCTCTTTAAGTTCTTCATCTAATGAGTTAACTTCTCAATTGACACAAGATATTGAGGTTAGCCACGATGAAAAAGGAAACAATCAAATCATTGAGTATCCACTACTCCTTGTCATTTTCATTTTTACACGATGAAAAATCTTCAAATCACCTTTCTCATGAAATTTCCTTGATTCATACATCTCTATATTTGTGATTTGAATAACCTTTAGACTTGAGTAATTTGGTTGCTGAAGTTTTAAAATTGAGTCAAATCAATGATAGAGATGGTTGCCATCCGGTTAGTAGTGGTCCTATTGAAATTACTAGTAGAAGTTATCCACATGCCACACATGATCTATTTTAATCTTCAAAATGTGATTTTACAATCCTTGAAAAGTTTCGATCTTGTTAGGAAGTCGAGATACTTCAACGTCCATTGATGGCTATGTCAGGATCTCACGACTCTGGTAAGATCCATGAACAAAGTCAGATCTGGTTTTTCTTGTAAAATTATTTTCTTTGCATGGTTTCACTAGATGTAAATTCCTTCTTGAAATATGTTTGGTATTTTGGATATAGTCTTTCAAAATTTCAACATTCAATTTTTTACTGGATTTGAGATTCTATTTCAGTTGATTCATCTCCATGCAAGGCTCTTGTACTTAACTCAAGTTTGGAGTGTGTATCTCTCACAGAAGCATGGAACTACGAAGTTGGTCATTTCAAATAATATCTTTGGCTGAAAGAATCATGTCTATCATATGCATTATAGAATAGTCAGCACCTAGTATTTCTTGTGAATGTTATAAATCTATTCTTTCTCTTCATCACGCCTAAAAAACTCTTGAGTTCTAGTGAATGCATGAGTTATTTGGCAAATCAAATTCTTATTCACTCATTGTATCTTGACTAGTTTTATATGTTTTCTATTTTGGCATTCTTTTTCACTTCTTTCTATGATTACGTTGCTAGTGCAGTGTGTAATCTATTACAGGGAAATGGTTTGTTATATTTATCACGTGAGGGAGATGATTCTATTATTCAGAGAATTTTCAAAATTGTTCAAAAAGACTTATCCTTATTGTCTTATAATCGAGAGTCTTATGATTTAATCATTTTGTCTGGTCATAATTCTAGTCCTGATGACTGTCATTCATCTTATCATTTTCTCACCAGCATATTCGATGACATTTTTTTCTATATTCTTTGATATTTATGGTTTATCATCTCACTAGTTGGATACTTGTCAAACAATTGAGGCACTTCAGCCCTCACTAATGGTTATGTCAGGTCCTCACTATCTTGGAAATCCCTCTGAACACGATCATATTCATTTTCCCTCACAATATTCTCATATTGATCCCATACCTTTAATTGAAAATTCATCATTTCAATGATATCAGGATTCTTAAGAGGATTATTTTGAACTTCATGATCCAACCATTTAATGTTTGGAGCAGTCTTGCCTGGTAAGCTTTGTCGCAAATAACAAGCTTTGATCTTTTCTCATTCTTGCTAAGGAAATCAATACAGATGAAGATGCATTCGCAAGAATCTTCTAAGGTTTGTTTGATTATGGTTTTCATTGAAAAGGTAAGAGTGCAAGTTGGTTAGAAGTAGTGGCCATGACATGTAATTCTGCTGACAGGAAATACCTTCAATTTGTTGTGAAAATTATCCAAGATCTTATCTTTTCTATTGCACATTAATTTATATTTGTTTTAATTGCTCATATCTTTGTTTATGCAGGTTGGGACAAGTTATGGTGGCTACACTGGAAATTTCATTATACTTGACCCTAGCCTTCTAGTTGGTTAGGTTAAGAGTAGGTCTAGTTGCATACTAATTTCCTTTGCACATTCATCCTACAGTTGCTTTCTATAGTCTTTATTGTGTCTTATAACTTTTGTCTCACATTATGTTTTCAGTTTAGCCTCCATTTTCTTTGTCCTTTTTATTTGTTTCCTTGTTGTGTCTTATCTCTTCTTTTGTGTTTTTCTTAATACGACTTTGCATGAAGGATTTTCCCTTTGGCTTGAAAGACTACGTGGAAAAATAGAAAAGGGCCTTCTGACACTACAACATTTGGCTAACCGTTATGTTGAAAAGTGTGCAACAAGAAATGCTTGTTGAGAATGCAACAAGATGATGGAGCTTAGTGAAAAGAGTCGCCTTCACTAAGTGGGCCCGCAGGCTATTTTTGGCGCAAGTCTATTTTTAGACTATGTCTATTTTTAGACATATGGATCATGTCTATGGATTGCAGGTTGCTGTTTATGGATGATTGCTCAAGTTGGAAAAAATAGATGGACTTCTATTTTTAGACCACAGCGGAGTGACTGCTCAGTCTAAATATAGAACAGTCAAATATTATTAGCTCATAATAATATTTAGACTTTAAACTTTGTCTTATTCTCTTGGAGCACTTCAGGATGAGCTACGGATGTGGTACATGCAGATCCCAGAAGGAAATACGTGGTTACCTATGGGATGACTAATATTTGCATGCAGGACTCCAGTTAGAACTCAAGTGAGTTGAGTTTAGTGGACTGGAGGTGTAGTTGATGGAGTTGTGTTCAGTTTAGCTTTGTTAAACTGGTTGTATTTAGTCTAACTGGCAAATAGACTAGAGATGAGTTGCGTGAATTAGTTATTAATTAATTCACAAGTTATTAACTCATAATACAACTAATGAATACATCAGTTAACTCAGTTGCATGTCAGTGCATGTTCAGTTCAGCAGGGACAGGTGTTAGAGAATCAGATTGCTATCAGTTGTGATTATAGTTGTGCATCAGATCTTGCACAATCAAGGGATTGAGTATGCCAATGAGTTTGCCCACGTATTTTCCCACATTTTAGCTTGTGCTCACGTGATTTTGCCAAGTAAATACGTGGTTGCCTTGGAATTATCATCAGTTCTTGAGCAGGTATTGAGTAGCGGAGGCAGGCAAGCAGCGAAGGAGATTTGAGCCAGTGATTGATTCAGATCTGAGCTGTATTGTGTGTAACAGAGGTGGAGATACTTGTGAGAAGTATTATGCTGTGTAATGTTACATGACTCAATCATTAATATACAGATAGTTGGGGTTTTTAGCGAGATGCTTTCCCCGGGATACATACTGTGTTAATGTGTGAATGCTCTTGATGTTTTATTGTTATTGATGCTGCTATATTGATGATCAACGTAGAGGAGCTTATGTATTGTGTATGTTTTCTGCAATAGTACACGATCAGGATAATCTCTGTTGAATATGTGTTAAATTATTCAAAATTTCTACAGTAAGTGTGGAGGTAGTTGGGCCAGCCTTTCAAGATGTCTGGACTACTATTACCTAGAGTATAGATAAGGGTGATTGCCTTGAGGTAGATGAGGTCTAAGCCTTGGGACGAGCCCTAGGGCTATGTTACAGATCGGTGAGGTTTTATGCCTGGTTCCAAAAGTTGGGAAAACTAACTTGAGGTTCCTTGGGATTTCCACGGTGTTGAATAACTTTTGATGCTTACTTGTATACTAGTTCAGTAGAGGGTGTAAGGCAAACGTGAAGTAATAAATAAAAAATTAAATGATTAAACTTAACTTCGGGATGAAGTCCCTTAAAGAGGGATTATATAATGCCCCGTATTAAGAAATCAATAAATAATAATAATAATAATAAAATGAAATAATATTAATTATATAAATAACTAAACACTAAAAAAAAAAGAGTAATGACTGAAAATAAATATTAAATAAAGAAACAAATACAATAATAGTAAATAAATAAAATAATACTATAAAAATATCTAAGAATTAAGTAAGGTTAACAAAAATTAAAAATGAATAAAATAAACAAGAGTTAAATTAAGAAAAATATTGAGTTGAGTAAAACTTAACACAAAGAAATAAAAGTTGGCATGCTGACACATGATTTATGTGCATGTGGATCCCCTTCCAATTCCCTTCCATTTTTGGAACAGTTAGTTCTATTTAATGGACGAAAAGGGAGATGAAAGACATTCTTTCATTCTTTCTAGAGGAGAATGTTGTGAGACAAAGGATTCATTGGAAGTAGTAGTTGATTGAGGGCTCGGGAGTGGCTAGTTGTAGAAATATTATGTGCAGTTGAGCCTACAGTTGGGTGGAGATTCGTCCCCAAAACTTTGTTGCAGTCAACAAGATCCAAGTAGCATGATAACTTCAAAATCACAAGTAAGATATATCATCACTAAAGGTAAGTCTTCTTTGCTTGTGGTCTTCAAAAATTGTACGCTAATTAGTTGAATAGTTTGTGTGTTGATTATTAACTACATAAATTGATCTAATTAGTTGTATATTTGAATTTCGGGTCATTACAACAATCCTCTTCGAGGAGGAAACCTATTTTTATAATAAATGCAATACACAAATAAAACAAATTATGATCCTAAGACTAGGTCTCTTATGTGTGTGGGTGTGTCTGTGTGATACAAAGGGTACAAATATAATAAAATGGGACCGTGATAGGTTCTAGCCTACGTAACAATATAATAACAAAAAAATAGTTACTCAATATCAATGGATTAATAAGGGGTTTTAGGGTTACATGGAGCTTATATAGGGCTTGACATGCCCCTCCCCTTCAAATAATTGTTTTCCTCAAGATTTGAATATTAGCGGGTGTTTTTGCATAAACAATTCATCTTCCCACGTTGCTTCTTCAACTTGCAGGTTCTTCAATTTAATGAGGTACTTGTTCAATTTATTGGTTGCTTAGTCCTTGTTTCCAATGTTGTTTCTAGTTATAGTATTGTTTTCCCTTCTTCATTAATTTCTCATAGAATAGTTTTGACTGGGATCTTGTCACCAATTACCTTCTTTAAAAAAGAAACGTGGAATACTAGATGTACACATGAAGATGGAGGTAATTGCAATTTGTAAGTCATACTTCCAATCTTCTACAACACCTTATAAGGGCCATAATACCTCAATACTAATTTATTATCCTTTTGTTTCTTGAGGGGCATTTATTTATATGGTTGTAGTCTCAAAAATACCCAATCCCCCACTTCAAATTCCCTTCACTATTATGATGATCAACTTGTTGCTTCATCCTATTTTTCTCCATAACCAAGTTGTCCTTCAATAGTTTAAGAACCTCTTGTTGATGTTGCATGTGGTCCTCTACTGCTTGATTTTTTATATTCTTTTTCAAGGGTGATGTCATGGATGGGAGATGATATCCATAAAGTGTTATAAATGGTGGCTTTTTCGAAGAAGTATGAAAGGGTGTGTTGTACCACCATTTTTCCAAGGGCAACCATTTAACCGATTGCATCCATTTATCAGATGCAAAACAATGTAGATATCCTTCTAAACATTTATTCACAATATCAGTATTCCCGTCAGATTGAGGATGACAAGATTAGTTGTGAGCCAATAGGTACCCAAACAAGAAAATAATTAAATTCAAAAATATCTAGTGAAAATTGGATCTTTGTCACTTACAATAATCCTTGGTATTCCATGTAGCTTTTATGTTGTTTCCACAAATGCTTCTTCCATTGTACTTTCTTTAAAAGGATCAAAAAGAGAGAAAAAAATGGGCATACTTTTTCATTCAATCTACCACTACCATAATGCGAATATTTCTTTAACAACCCTTGGTTGATTTTCCAAGTAAACAAAATAAGACCAAGGCCATGGGACATGTATTCCAAGCTGAATGTTGGGAAAAACACTAAAGTGGCAATCACTTGTGGATTAATTAATTGACTACGGAAATTGGCAAAAGCATTGAAATGTAAAAGAGGCAATAATTGGCATTTAATTATGAAAATAAAGGAAAATAGGAAAAAAAGGAAGGTGAAGAGACACAAATTCGCATGCAAAGGAAATTAGAGGGAAAATGGAGGAAAATGAAAGAAAATGGGACATCACTGATAAAAAGGCTTTAAAGAAACAATTGCTAGCTTTTGACAACTTTTGGATAGTTTTGAGTTGATCTCTCCTTTCATTCTTTTATTCTCTCATAATCTTGCACACTTAGAGTATTCTTGGAGCACTCTAGCATTCACTTGGATTGGATAAAGAAAGTAAAGGAAAGCAAGGAAGCATAAGGAGGCAGTTGGATCAATAGCTACAAGAAGGATACTTTGCAGGCAACATGTTGCATGTGTGACTTCCTTGTTTATTTTTGGATGCATGGTATATGCATGTGCTTCCTTGGTTATGTCTTGTCATTGGCATGGATATTTTCCTAGATCAATAATGGTTTCAGCCTTGCCTTGCCATTTCTTAGATAGCCACAGTGTTGTGGTTTTCTCACATGTTTTCTAATTGGTTCTCAGGTTCCCTACGACTGTGGGTTGGAATAACCGCTATGGAAACCCTAGAACAACATGGGTTGAGTTACTAGTTCCTGGAACATGCAGTTTGGGACAAATGCTCTGAAGCCTTGTGGGTTGAGTTATTAGTCCCTAGAGTTGTGGGTGGAAAAAATGCTCTAGAGCCTTGATTTAGCTGTGGGTTGAGTTACTAGTTCCTGGAGCCTTGAATAGCTTGGGTAGAGATGATTTGATTAATGTTAGTGATTTATAGACCATATAGGTTATATCATTGTGGTTGAGGGTTGAGGTGGGTTGGCCTCTGGAAGCCCTGGTTGGTTTTTCTTGGTTTACCCCATGAGATCCCACATTCATGCTTGGAATATGGTGTGGGGGTGATTGGGTGAAAGAGAGATTTGGTTCAACCCCATCTATGGTTGGGTGGTACGTCGAAGTCCCTGACTTGGTTGGAATTTTCATATGTTAATAAGACTTATTTTCCTATTGTGATCTATGAGTACTTGTATTGGTTATCATATTGACATTATGGCTAATTTTCCATGGTTTCTATTTTGGTTATATGATGTATCATATCTATGGATCTTGACATGTTTTGAAAAATTATTGAATGGTTAATGAATGCATGGGCTAACAAGTGTTATGGTAGCTAGCTAGAGAGGGAATAAAGCCTTCTTGGTTATTCTTAGATGAATACTATCAATTTATGATCATATATGCATTCATGACCTATGGATTTCATGTTCATCATTTGTTTGACGAAATGTCTATCATGGACTAGGCATGTCTAGGTGTTACACAAAATTTTGTCATTATCCTTGTACTCCCCGTTCCTTGATCCTGGAGGACCTCTACAGTGAACCCGGCACGCTTTACCTTCATGAAGAAACTCCCATTGTGTCCCTTTTCATGAGAAAATCATTTCCCTTTTGCACCATTTCCCTTAAAACTTCTGCTTTGCCCAGTTTACAAGACCAACGCTAATGGCCTTTGTCTTCCCCGCGCCGATGTGCAGAGATTAGCACTACTCCTCGCGTCGACCAAAGTGATTGAGTTGTGTTCCAGTCGCGCCGGTCCTATTATGGAAATTTTTTTAAATTAGAGTCGAAGCTTCTAGCTCTAAAAGCTTCGTAATGGAAGTCGGTAAATGGTTTGGCTGAATGGGGTCGAGGATGACGGTTTGGGCTCCTTTCCCATATGATGATGGAACTACCTCAAGGGATAAGTCCTTCTCCCATGAGAAGAGGATCCATATCCCATCCATATTTCCTATATAAACCTCCCTTCTTCCCAAGCACAAACTAGTGTTATAGTTGCAGAGTTTTCGTTGAGTGTTGATGTTTTTTTGGTTTGGAGTGGACAATCAAGCTATTACTAGTTGTAGCTATCTAGTTGTGCGAGGGAGAAGTGTGTTTTGGTTTAGAGTGAATCCTAAAGGGAAGAGCTTTAAAACTACTGTTGTTTGAAGCCATTGTGGAATGCTAGCAGAAGTGTGTGGGAACCTGGTCTTGTCAGAGGAAGACTGCAACGTCAAGATGAATGGTTGTAATCTCTCTTTGATGTTAATATATGAAACTATCGATTGATTTCCTACATGGTTTGTAATATTACATATTCATGGCTTAATGTTTCTTGACTTGTTAAGTAGGTTGAATTGTAATTGGTCTATTATTATGTTTGTTGTATGTTGTTGTTTACTTGTTTCAGGAGCTTGATGAAGGAAGCAAGAGAGAGTTAGAGCGATCAAGCGAGGACATCATCAAATAGGATAAGCAACCAAGAGGTAGGCGATCTTGATTGATTCTAACCTAAGGAAATCTTCCATAGAATGTATCTGTTGTGGCTAGACCCATTATCGGGCTAGAGGAATTCGTTCGTGTCCACACTTATAATTTTACTTCACCACAAATTGGCGACTCCACTGGGGATCCCAATCCTTTTGTTTGTCTTGGATTTCATGATTTTGTGAGAACTTTTCTAGTTTCACGTTTTCCCTTTGGTTCTTTTTCTTTTCTCCTATTTACTGGTTTGAGCCTAAAATTCATAGTAGCAGATCTGGTCCCCGTTTTCATTTTTTTTCCTTAGCTACCTCAATCAACGCACTTAATCCACTGACAGTTGCGCCAACCAACGCAAGTTTCTGAGAAACAGTGGTGCTGACCAGCCTCTGGCGCTTGTTGTCAGTTAGGCAGTCGCACCGATGCCTGTAAATGAAGATTAGGGATTGAAACCAATCTTAGCCAATGTGTTCTGCTCTTGTGGTTTTGACCCCGTAAGCCTTTTTGACCATTTTCTCCCTGACTAGAAAGCTTCATTTAGCTTGCTTTGTGTGCTTTCTTGGTTTAGCCCACCCTCTGATGTGTCAAGTCTGGCCCTGTGTGAAGTTATTTTTTATTCTTTCTTTGAATCCCTCGATCGGTGCTATTTTTGGCCAAAAAGTCACACCGATCAGCCATCAGTGCTAGTTGTAGTACTAGTCAGTCGTGTCAATCAACGCTACTTTTGGCCCAAAAGGCACTCTGATCTCTGAGTTAAGAAAAAATCAGAATTTCTCCCATTCAAGTGCTAGTGTGTCTTGACCCTTAGAGTCTCTTCTTCCTCCCAGAAGTGGCTAGGATACTTTGTTTGCTTCATTTTCAATTGAATGGGTGAAAGAGTCTTGTTTGTTCTCTTATTGTGAGTGTCTCTTTTCTCTTTCCAAGCATAGATTACATTGCTTGGTTTGTTGATTGAAGCATTTATGTGTTTGGTTTGTTTGATTCAGGGAAGAAGTTGCTTTTAGTTTCATTTATAATGTTTTGGATTTGATTGATGCTTGTTTGTTCAGAATTGTGAAACTTTTCATTAAAATGCTTTATGTGAGAGATTCATTTTGCATTTTATGAAAAGAAGAACACCATTCTAGTTTACTTAAGTGAAAATATTGCATTATTAACGTTATTGAGAATCTAGAATTGCATCATCACAAGCATTGGAAATCAAATGAAACTTCTTTTGTTGTTATAGGAAGATTAAGTGCATTTAGGATATGTACTAGTGAAAGTTTTCATTCTTTGATCGTTGCATTGATTGTGTGCTTTCTATCCCTCAATTAGTGTTAACTTTCATCAAAGATAAAGACCTCTTTTCTCATATAGTTGCATATAGGAGTTTTCAAATGATAGTGGTAGGGCCTTGTAATTGAAACCTAATCCAAGATCAACCGTTAAAATTTATTGAATTAACCTAAGGAAGCATTGAAACTTAACGCTCACATTTAGTGGTCTAGGTTAGAAACGTGTTCCAACATCTTTAAACCTAACAGTTGTTGTTCGCTTCAGCATTAGACAATGCTAGTACGAACTTGTGCTCCCCATACCATCGTGTATATAAAGGGAGACCCCGCTAGGTTTGCAATCCTTCAGGAAGTCGAGTCTCCCGCCTTGCAAATGTGATACACCAAACACAACATTCAGGGAGATTGCCTGCCCATATTTCTTGGTTCACCGGGAGGTATTCGACGGTTCACGGTTACCTAGTAGTCCTTTTGCCTAGATTATCCAGAGCAGTCATTTTGGTCTTTTTGACTCGTTAAATGTAAAAGATCATCGAGCGCTTGTCCTTTCGAGCTTGTTCATTCCGAAAGCGACTAGAGTCACCTTTCGTCCTTTTCTCAACTCTTAAAATATGAAAAGGCAAAGTTTTGTTTCAGTGTCTTAAAATTAACTTCCCACGAAATATTCCTAGTTAAAGTTATCTTCCTTAGTGATTCTTTAGGGTCGATTCCAATGGCAGAGTCTACTAGTCAAGGATTCCCCGGTCCTTTTCCTTCTTTTGGAAACGTCGGTGCTCCTTATATGGTGACGTTGTCCCTTCCTGGGTTAACCATTGGTTTACCTGTTTGGTTATTTTCGACCTTGGTGATCTCGAGTGTCCCAACTCCTGCCCCACCATCTCCTTCATTTGAATCATGTCATGATGATTCTCAAGTTGACCCCTCACCTTCTTCCCCTATTTCTTCACCCTCCTCTTCTACTTCACCTGGTGAAAGTTTGAAATCCAGTAACCAGGAGGCTAAGAAGAAGAAGAATAAAGAAGGTGAAGAAGAAGAATTCAAATAAGCAATAGGCCAACCGTGCAATTATTACTCCAAATGCGCCCCCCATCGACAAACCTTTTGATCCTTCACAGAAGGTAAAATTCCCTTGTAGGCTATGTAAGGGTGACCATCTCCTTTGAGACTATCCTGATATTCCTAGAGTCTTAGAGGTATGGTCTCAAAACCTGAACCGATCATCCCTGTCGACCTCTGGAGATCATGTTGATGTTATGCATTCAACAAACGATGGTAAGAAGAAGGGACATATTAGATTCCCCTGTAGGTTATGTGAAGGAGAGCATCTTCTTCACCTTTGTCCTATTATGGATAAAACTTCCAAACTTTTGGAAAACCTTGCAACTCCTCAACCCCAACTTCCTGTTGGTTATCGGAGGCTTTCTTCTAACCCTCTCCTGGTTGGTAAAGAGATTGACTTGGATTCATCTCTTTCTCATCCTACTCTTCCTGAGCAAGACTCTCTTGTGTCTGTCCCTGACCAACCATTGGTCGGAAAGAGTGTCGAATTGGCTTCGTCACCAGTTGCTTACTCTATTCCAGAAGAGAGTGGTGATGATAGTGCTCATGTTCTTCTCATCTCCTCAGATTATCATGAATTGAAAAGTGACCCTCCCATCCTGGTTGTTTAGGAGATTCATTCTTCTATTCCTGTAGAGCATGGGGGTAATCATATGATGCCCCCACCAAGTAGTTTTGTCATTTCCTTCGATTGGAGTCACTTGACTACTTTCCGCCTCCCATCTTATGTGCCTTTCCAGATCACAGTACAAGCCTATAATATGGTAGTACCTGGCACTATATTAGATGAAGGTGCATTTGTTAGCATAATGTCTTCTAATACCTAGCAAGCTTTGGCTTCCCCACAGCTTGTGCCTGTCACCCAGAATCTATTGGCTTTCAACAGAGGAACCAATTAGCCCTTAGGGATCCTTCCGAAGTTCTGTATTACTTTGGGAGGAAAGACCGTCTATATAGACGTGATGGTAGTCCAAGGTCTGTTAGATTTCAATCTTCTCCTTGGATGCAACTATGCTTATGTAACGGGAGCTTGTTTCTTCACTTTTCCGTGTGGTTTGTTTTCCGCACGAAGGGAGAATAGTGACCATTGATCAATTGTCGTTCATTGGTCACTAGGCACCTCATTTGCAACCATCATCCTGTATCGACTCTTATTTACAAGCATTACCTTCCCCGCCATAGGTCAATTATGTGGCTACCCGTTCTGTCTCCACATCTGTTGATGATCACACAGATGTTATAGTACATTATGCATTGGGGGCATTGGAACCCGATCTGTCTTTGGTACCAAATGACATGTATTCCTCCCAGATCATGGTTCTTCCATCTAGTGAAGACTTCTTGGGAGCCATGTTCTCTTATGGGTCATGAACAGACGCAATGAGGATAGTTCTTGTTCTTGTGTCAACCTCGTTAAAAAGTGAAGCAAGGAGTAAGGAGGATAGTTCTTAGTCTTGTGTCAACCTTGTTAAAAAATGGAACAAGGGTATGAGGATAGTTCTTGGTTGTGTTTCAACCTCGTTAAAAAATGAAACAAGGTGTGTAAGGATAGTTC
Organism: Pinus taeda; assembly: GCA_000404065.3. Classification (NCBI taxonomy): domain Eukaryota; kingdom Viridiplantae; phylum Streptophyta; class Pinopsida; order Pinales; family Pinaceae; genus Pinus; species Pinus taeda. The sequence continues at coordinate 241,794 of APFE030644408.1, read as the reverse complement.
CTGGTCTTGTGTCAACCTCGTTAAAAAATGAAACAAGAGTCGTGAGCATAGTTCTTTGTCTTGCATCAAGCTCGTTAAAAAATGAAACAAGGATCTCAAGGATAGTTCTTTTACTGTGTCAACCTCGTTAAAAAATGAAGCACCTCCCTTTTCTAAATCAAGTCTTTATTTAAGATCTCATAAAATCCCAGTCGAGTCTTTCCAGGATCTCGAAAGTGAACCTTCATTCCCTTCACGTAGTTGAATGAAATGAAGCTGGGGGGCATGTACCTCGAATTGAGTCATTATGTTGGGGCAATGAAAACTTATAGCAAGCATAGTTTTTCGTTTCAAGCTTGTGTAAACATGAAACCGAATCCAAGCGGAGTTCTCCATGGTTCAATCTTGTGTAAAAGGGAATCCATGCCCGATTTACATCTAGTGATTGTCGTTTATCAGTTGATTTCTGCTAGATGAACCATGGTTGTTTCATTCCATCGTTACCATCTCTTTGGCTGATCATATGCTTTCACTTGGTTGTTTTTCCTTTCCTGAGGAACCGCAACGGTGGGTGGTTTTATTAGCTAGCCTCTTGACCATTACATGTTTTGAGTGGTTCCATCATTGTTGAAACCAGTTGCTACCCTTTATACCACTTGTTCCTCCAAGATGGGTCACCTTTACGCTCTTTTTTGACTCGTAAAAGATGAAAAGATTGCCGAGTATTTTTTCCTTGTTAACTCGTTAAAAAAAAAAATGGGGGGTCCGCATACAACTCTTTTCCGACCCTTTAAAAACGATAAGATAGCTGAGCCATTGTCGTTTCAAACTCATTAATAGATGCGAAACGTCATGCACCCACTATAAGTTTACCCCTTTTTTGGGCTAGAAGGCACTATTTACGAAAAATGTACTCCTTGACTAAAATGGTCAAGCGGTTCTCTCAAGTATTGTTTTATACCTTTTTGGGCTCGAGAGACACAAATGTACGAAAAGGGACCATATGGAGTTTGTTTTTACGTGTCTTTTTCAAACTCTCTAAACATGAAAAAGATACCAAGTTATACCTTTGTTGGACTCGTTAAACTATTAAACGACATTGGATTTGTCACCATGACAAACATGAGATTCTCCTTCCTAGGGCTCGTTAAACTTACTAGGTTAGATTCATCCGAACGATGAACTTACAGTGCAAGAATATGCTATCCCCTTCAAGATTGCGATTAAAAAATAATTGGGTTATTTGCTTGAAATGGTGGGGGAAATTTGGAAATCTATTAGTCATGTCAGCAGCTCACTCTTGAACATGACACTCTTTGCTTCGTGTCAGGTTGGGACATCCTCCTTTGTATCATTGACCTTCTTGGGTTTTGGGCCATTCATTTTGCCTTCCATCTGATCTTTGCTACGTCATCATGACCATCGATCCTATGGATCCAAAAGCTGCCAAACTTCCAGTTGTGTCGCCGATATGTTCAAGAGTTTTCCTTCTACAGTTACACTTACCTATGATTCTCTGTATCATCCAAAATCATTTTGCATCTTCTCGTCTCGCATCGATGATCTGGGATTCATTATGGCCCTCCTTCGACACGATCACTTTCCATCGACTTCAACTCATTATCCAGGAAGTTGGTTGATAGACTCCCTTCTATTACCTTAGAGCTTACATGCCCTAATGGCAATTTCTTTGCACTCGACGACAAGTTCACATCATTGGCTTTCGATTGAGTGATTTCATGGGTGTTCGACTTTAGTTCTTCTGTTCACATTCTTGGATTGTGCTGATATTACCTTAAGGATCATTGTCGTTATTGGTGGTTTCTCTCACACTTGTTAATAGTTTACATCATTGACTGGTAATCAAGCGACTCTCTAGCGTGTTCAACATCAACACATCTATTTGCATGCTAGGATTTGCACTTTGATCAGGTCGTGTTGGAGCGCAAGACCCTGGACTCAGATCACAAAAGTCCAAGTTGGGAAGTGGTGTGACATGGTTGTGATGATATGCATGTCTCTTTCAGATGGCTAGCTATGACTAGACCATGAGTTATCATATTCGATCCTTCTCATTATTGGATAGTTGCAACCATACCTTGGTTTCATTATGATCCTCTTTGACTGATGGCTACAGCCATACCTGGATCCATTTACATGATCATTCTCTGGAGGTTGCGTTGATGCCATGATTCATGTATCATTTGACAAAGATCTCATTTTATGTATATGTATCTGTACTTGCTTGCAGGTTTTCCGACGGCAGACCATTTCCCCGCAATGATTTATAAGGCATTTCATCCCTCACTCCAGTTCGTCCTTCACGCTTTAGGGGGCATCTGTTACACAAACTTTTGTCACTGTCCCTGTACTCCCCATTCCTTGATCCTGGAGGACCTCTACAATGAACCCTGCATGCTTTGCCTTCATGAAGAAACTCCCATTGTGTCCCTCTTCATGAGTAGATCATTTCCCTTTTGCACTATTTCATGAAATTTCTATTTTGCCCAGTTTACAAGACCGGCGCTAATGGCCATTGTCTTCCCAGCGCTGATGTGCAGAGATTAGCACTACTCCTCACTTCGACCGGAGCGACTGAGCTGTGTTCCAGTCGCGTCGGTCTTGTTATGGAAAGTTTTTTAAATTAGAACCGATGTTTCCAACTCTAGAAGCTTCGTAATAGAAGTCTGGTAAATGGTTTGGCCGGATGGGGTCGAGGATGACAGTTTGGGCTCCTTTCGCCTATAATGATGGAACTACCTCAAGGGATAAGTCCTTCTCCCATGAGAATATGATCCATCTCCCATCCATATTTCCTATATAAACCTCCCTTCTTCCTAAGCACAAACTATTGTTATAGTTGCAGAGTTTTGGTTGAGTGTTGATGCTATTTTGGTTTGGAGAGGACAAGCAAGCTATTACTAGTTGTACCTATATAGTTGTGTGAGGGAGAAGTGTGTTTTGGTTTGGAGTGAAGCCTAAAGAGAAGAGCTTTAAAACTATTGTTGTTCGAAGCCATCGTGGAATGCTAGCAGAAGTGTGTGGGAACCTGGTCTTGTCAGAGGAAGACTACAACGTCAAGACGAATGGTTGTAGTCTCTATTTGGTATTAATATATGCAACTATCAATTGATTTCCTACATGTTTTGTAATATTACATATTCATAGCCCACAGGACTTTGGATTGATGGTGATTGGGTGTGCTGTTAAGGCACTCCTTGCGATAGGTCACTGGTTCAAACCCCCTGTGGGTGCTTAGGTAGTATTATATAGAAAAAAAAAATATTAAATATTCATGGCTTAATGTTTCTTGACTTGTTAAGTAAGTTGAATTGAAATTTGTCTATTATTATGTTTGTTGTATGTTGTTGTTTACTTTTTTCAGGAGCTTGACAAAGGAAGCGAGAGATAGCTAGAGCAAGAAAGTGAGGACATCATCAAACATGATAAGTGACCAAGAGGTAGGCCCTCTTGATTGATTCTAACCTAAGGAAATCTTCTATAGAATGTATTTGTTGTGGCTAGACCCATTATCGGGCTAGAGGAATTCGTTCATGTCTGCGCTTATAATTTTACTTCACCACACTAGGTCAAGTTCTTGCTTGAGTGTTGAATGCATTCTAGAATGTTACAGGTAGTTTTGGGCAGTGGTCTAAAGGGTAGCCTAAAAAATGGCTCAAATCTTAGAACCATTGGCACTAAACTGGAGTTTTTGGGTCATAACCGCAAAGCGGGTCTATGCGTGCGGTTGGGACCCCATAACTTCACTAGTGTTGTGGTGTACATGTTGTTGGGGTGTTTTCCCAGTGAAAATATTTCCAACTCAGGGATTGATCATCTGGAGTGGATTGCAGGCTCCTGAGTGGTTTGTATTTCTTGAGGGATGTTTGTAAATTATCAGTATGTCAGTCCCACTTCCATGACTGGATCTTGGGGGTCGGGTTATATCATAGTGACATTTTTCTCATGTGTTACCCTAGAGAGCTTGTAGAAATAGGTAAATGTGAGGCCAGTTTTTTACAATTTCCTTCATATTTGGCTAAACCTATAATGAAATCCATTGAAAATTCTTCCCAAAATTGGCTTGGTCTAGCTAATGATTGAAGGAGCCTTGGGATCTTGATTGTCTCTACCTTATTTTGTTGCCATACCACATATTCTACTATAAACTTTTGCACATATGCTTCAAGACCTTCCAAAAAAAAAGAATTCTTGATCCTAGCGTAGGTCTTCAAGAACCCTAAATGTCCTCCTACAGGAGAAGTGTGTAATTCCAAAATGACCTTCTGTTTGAGTTGAGAATTCTTACATAAGTATAAGTGATCTTGATACCACATTAAAACATTTTTCCACATAATTTTTTCTACCGCATTGGGGGCCCTCCTATAGTTGTTGAATTATGTTGCATACCTTCTCATCTTACTTCCATTCCATCCTTGCTTCTTCCACCTAGTCATTTTATGGAATGGAAATAGTGCATAATAAACCCTTTGTGTCCTCCTCTTTCCTTGAGTATGCATCTACCACAATATTTTGTTTTCCCTCTTGGTAAATAATTTCAAAGTCATAACCTAACATCTTTTTAACCCTTTTTTTTGCTCTTCTGGAGATAGTTTTGCTCTAAGAAGTAATTCAAATTATCGTGATCTATTTTTACTTTGAAGTGTCTTCCAGTTCGGCATGGACACCATTTCTTAACTACACATAATATGCCCAATATTTTTTTTAATAGATCAGTCTGAGTAATTTCTTTCCTTTAAGTTTACTACTTACAAAGGCAAGGGGCCTTTCTTCTTGCATTAGAATTGCACAAATGCCATGGCCTAAGGCATCACACTCCACAGTGAAGGTTTTGTGAAGTCAAGTGTTGTTAAGATAGGAGTTGTACACATAGCCTCTTCAAGTTCTTCAAAAGATTTGGTTGTTTATTTAGTCCATGAAAATGCTTCCTTCTTTAATAATTTTGTTAGAGGTGTTGATATTTCACCATAATTCTTAACAAACTTGCAGAATATCCTATCAACCCTTAGAAATGTTTGAGTTTCTTAAGGTATTCGGGGTTGGTCGTTACTTCATAACTTAGATTTTGTTAGGATCCACCATGACACCCTCATGTGATACAATATGGCCCAAATATTCCACTTCTTGAACCGCAAAGGAAAACTTGGGAGGCTTTGCATATAGTTTTTGTTCTTCCAACAGTGTTAAGACCATGTCAACATGTTGTACATGCTCTTCCCAAGAATTGTTGTTGATTAGTACGTCATCAAAAAATACTAATGCAATTTTTCTAAGGGATTGAAAATAGAAATCATCAAACTTTGAAATTTTGAGGTGCATATGTAAGTCCAAATGGAATAACAAAAAACTCACAATGACCTTCATGTGTTCTAAAGGCCATTTTGGGAATATCGGTTTGCCTCATTTTGATTTGATTATATCCAGAACAGAGATCCAACTTGGTAAAGAAAATTTCCATGGAATTTGTCTAATATTTAATCAATGAAAAGAATAAGAAACTTATCTTTGATTGTCATTTTGTTAAGTTGTATGTAATTTGGACACATGCGGCATCAACCATCCCTTTTGCTAACCATCGCCACTAGTGAAGAAAAAGCACTTTGGCTAGGTTGAATGATGCCAACCTCTAACATTACTTGAACCATATGCTCAATTTCACTCTTCTATTCATGTGGATACCTGTAAGGCCTAATATTAGGTGGTGCACTTCCAAGTTGCAAATGAATAGCATTGTTATGATCCGGGGTAGATGGAAGACCCTTGGGAATCTCTACAAACACTCTACAATGATTGTTGATAACGTTTTGGAGATCCAATAGAGGAGAGGACATAGATGTTTGAACATCTAATGAACACAATTATGCAATTACGCCTTAGCGTCTTTTTTTAGAATTTTTGTAAATGTTATTAGAGCTTATCAGTTTATTGGGTTTCCCTTGGATACAATTTCCTTTCCTTCTAAGGAAAATAGTATGAAAATATATTAAAAATTAAGGGTCATTGTTCCCAATGATTGTGACCATTGGACCCTTAATACAACATCAACACTACTAATTTAGATTATAATCACGGGGCTATCTAACAAATACTCCCCCAATACTATGGCACTTTCCTGAAAAAATTATGATACCTTCATTTGCAATCATTACTTGGAATTTTGGTGTTGGATATACAAAGCAATTGAGATTTTTTGGCAATTTGTAATTGATGAAGTTTTGGTAATGCTTGATTCGATCAATATAATTACCTTTTTTTTATACATCCTTCTATCTTGAGGGTTTGTGAAGTACTGATATCGACTAATGCATGACAAGAGATTGTTGGAGTAGTCTATTCATTCTCTAGATTGTTTTATGGTTCCACTTCTTCATCTTCTTCATCTTCACACTCTATATATAATAATTTATTCTCACTATATTTATGCCCCTTTCTATAATTGTTGTCACAACTGAGATATAGTCCCTTTACTCTTCTTTCACCCATTTGCTAAGGAATCAACCTTTTTGGTTTAGGAGATGGAGCATGATTTTATCTATAGTAATTAGTGTCCAATTTTATAGTGGCCATATTTCTACTTTCAAATTTCCTTGCCAAACTAAAAGCATGCTCTAAAGATTCAGGTTGAAAGAGACACACCTCATGTTGAATGCTTTCCTTTGAAGTTACCCTAAATAGGTCTAATAAATTATTCTTTGAAATATTCTTTGCCTTGAGAGTCAACATTTGGAATTGTTGAATGTGCTTTGTAGCATGACCGTTTTGCTGAAGATTTACTGATTGACTAAAGAATGTGTTGCTCTTAATATCCCCATAATGTGCCATCAATTATTCTATAAAAATGGACCAAAATATAATTGAATCCTTTTTCCTTTCACAAAGCCATTGATACCATACATGTTGGTCTTGTTATAAAAACATGGATGTAATATTTACCTTTTGTAAGACTTCCATTTGGTATAGATTAAAGTATTGCTCCATTTGAAATATCCATGTTATAGGATCGTTGCCATCAAACTTCCTCATAGCAATCTTCAAAATGTGGTAGTTCCGTGGTGTTGGCTTGAAGCCTTGATGAAGCAAATATTGGATTGAAAAATCATGTTTATGGTTTTATGATTCAATATTTGTGCTTTCCAGCTGTGATAAAATATTTCCCATAGGCGATTGAGTTTCAACACAATGGTTATCCTTGTTTTCATGATTTTCGTGGATCTCAATATCCCTTTTAGAAAACCTCTCCAAAAGAATATTTTCCATGGTATTCATGGATTTTTGTATTTTTTCCCCTATTTTCATTCATCTTATTTTCTATTTATTCCTTATTTTCATTAATCTTCTTTTCCATTTCATCCATAATTTCTCTTTTAAGTTTTTCTTAACAATATGATAAATCCACATTTTACAACATCATAGCATCCATTTCATTAACTTTCTTCTTAATTGGAATAACCTAAATTCCAAGTCTTCACTTTCTTCATGAGTTCAGACCAAGCCTTTAGGAGGTTTAATTTGTGTAGTAGCTTTCTTTGGAGGCATGTTGGAAGTAATAACAATGCTCCTCTTTCTCACAACTTTCAATCACCAAAATGAAGTGGATCTTCTAATCAAAAGTTAGGTCACTTGTAAGCTATGTACCTTTAAAACCTTGACTTGGAAAATATTTGGATGACTAACATTCTTGATATATATTTTTGATTTTAGCCTTTTTGAATTGGAAACTTTGGTCTATAATACTTCAATATGTATTTTCTATAATTCCATAGGTGTGACTAGAATTTGATGTGCTAAGTAAAAGTTATGGTACCTCTCCCAAAACTTGATGATTTTTTGCTCTTCCCACGAGAAAAGTTGTATAGCATGTGACATGTCCAATTCTTCAAATATAATTTTGAAATTTGTACTTGAGGTACTTCTAAGATCCCTGAAGATTTCACAATCTAAAAAAATCCTAGAAAATAAGTTATAGCAAAAATACCAAGTTTACTTGTTTAAAATTTATTTAAGGATCATTTACAAATCCTAACTTCCACGAGGTATGAATCTAAAATTATAGAGAACCAAACTCTAAAATTTGAACCAAATGTTCCTCAAGATTTCTTCTTAATATGGTCCAAGTTTCACTATTTGAAACCTCCCAGAGAAGAAAGTTATTTTGAAAATTCTAAACTAACTTGTTTCAAACTAATTTCAGAAGCATTTTGGAACCCTAAATTCCTAAGAGCATTTATATGAAATTATAGCCACCCAATATCTAAAATTTGAACAAGATGTTCTCTGAGTTTTCTCCTCAACCTGATACAAGTTTCACTGTTTGAAACCTCCCAAGAAAAAGTTATAGTGAAAATGTCGAACTAACCTATTTGAAACTAATTTCAGAAGCATTCAAGAACCCTGACTTCTTTAGAGCATATCTCCCAAAATGTAGTGAACCAATACATGAATTTGACAAGATTTCTCCTAAATTTTCTCCAAGATTCACTATATAAAACCTCTTAGAAAAAAAAATTATAGTGAAAATTCCACGATGACCTATTTGAAGTAGAAAAATTCTAGGATCATGAGCTTTGATACCAAATGTGTGAACATTGCACCTTAAAAAAGATAAGAAACCAATAATTACAATGTTCTTCGATTGAGAAACGCCCTTTTATAATGCATAAAATCTATAAGAAAATAATTTTATGGTCCTGAGGCTAGGTCCTGTGTGTGTGTGTGTGTGTGTGTGTAATGGGACAATAAAATGGGGCAATGCTAAGTTATGGCCTACATAACAATATAGCAATAGAAATGTAATCACTCGATATACGTGGCTTAATAAGGGGTTTTAGGGTTACATGGAGATTGTATAGGGCTTAACAACTAGGCTTGAGATTGACTTCCATGATATCTACCTACTCTAAATGTAATTGAAATAAAGGTTTGGAACATGTGGGGGGAGAGATAGTGTCACACAAATCAGAAGCCCCTCAAACCTTGCCAACATGCTAAGATGTCATCAATAAATATTAAAATAAACTCTACAAAGGAGTAGCACTACACCATTCACTTGGAGCTAATAATGCTTCCATGAGTGGGTAAATCAATCAATTCTAGCTATTCTTCATCCTTGGACATGATACACATGTCGTAAGGGACTAGAAGAAGTCATACTTTGACCACAAGTAGGATCTCAAAATTTGTTCTAAACCCTGATATTGAATTTGACCCATGATAAAAAATACACATAATATATGTGATTGAAGCTTAAATAATCTACCCAACCGCTATCAACTTCCCAACAAATAACATGTCCGTATAATGCCAAACATGAAGCTTACTTTAAAGTTGTTGAAGACACCAATACCATGGCCATTAGTGAGATATCTTATATTAACTTTAAAACACCTCACAATATTCTTAGATACCTCCCATTAACCCGTGACAAAACAAATGCCCATGTCATAAGAATCCATCTAGGCAGAGTGTCTAACCCTACCAATAAAAATTCACCTTATTCTCACTAATCATTGCTGATGAATGTAACTAGTGTCAATCTTCATAATTGTACTTGAGTCATGATGTTATATATTTGTCAAAAGGAAATTTTTATTCACTTATTAAAACATGGTTTTCATGCTTGCGTCAATGGTCGATAGGTCATAGCCATTGCGTGCTCTAGGATTTTTGGTTGAGTCAAAATCAAAGTCATTATTATGTAAAGACCCTTCTTGGGCTCCTTTAGATCAAGAAAGAGAAATTATTCTTGTATCTATCCTCCACCAAGTCAGCCTCCTCTCAAGTCGGCCTCAAACTCATCATGGCAACTATCTTCACTAGTGTACAAGTTGGCCTCTTCATCAATTGACAAGTTAGCTTATTATTGGATGCTCCAACTACTATATAAAGGAATGAATTCAACTTTTTAAGGGACAAATGACACACACATCTTTTCAATTCAACCTAGAAAAGAAGTATGACAAATTCTAAAGAATGAAAGTATGGGCAAGCGAAGTTTGTCATGGGAAACCGAATTTGTGATGCTACCCATATATTGATGAAGGAAGCCGAAAGAAAGAATAGCGAGATGAAGGAATTGCAGAGAAGAAGAAGACAAATAACTACATGTGCTAAGGGCTGACTTGTTTGAAGGAGTAATTCTATGTATTTGGTCCAAGGACAGGTATGTCTCATTTGAATTAAATCTAGTGTATGAAGAGTTTGTGACTGGGTTTTCCCCTTATAGGGGTTTTTCCCTGGCTATTGGCCTATATCTTGTGTTTTTGGCAATTAACTTGATGATAATAATAACAATAAGTAAGAAGAACAAATAATTAATCACAAGTAATTGTTAAACAATGGATAAATCAAATTAAACAAGAAGCCCTTATATTTCTATCCTAAATTTCTCAACATGGTACTCAATCTTGGTTCATTAGCATAAGGGCAATCAGAAAATCATGTCAAACAATAAAAGGCTTCAAGACATAAGCAAGTTGTAGAGGCACATTTTGAAATAATTGTTCTAGCTAGCACTCAATAACATCACATATTGATGTCTTCGTTTCAATATGCAATGTATCACTTTCTATTATGCTCAGTGGTTCAAAGTCATCGCTATATATATCTAAATGGATTCATATCTCTTGCTCTCTTGCATAGATGACTCTTGTTCTCGAAAATATATATTCTCCCTTTAGGCCTCTCACGTATGTTAGAACTCCCTTGACATTATACTCTTGCCCTTATATGGTCTAGGATCGGTTATGGCATCTCGCACCTCTGTTCTGAATATCACCTTGATATAAGTCTCGCATCTCTATCTATTTCGCAGCACTATAGATAGGATCTCTCGATTGTTATCACATTATAGTATGGACATCAATATACATGGCTTAACTTTCTGAGATTTATTTGTCTTCAATAAATAGTGATTTTGACTTTTGTTGACATCAATACTTTGTCCTTAGTCTTACATTATGATAACAGTCTCGTAAGTTTCACATTGCTTATTCCAGTATGACCTCAATTTGTAGTATGTACAGTATGTATGGTTGGCAACTTATGGCATATTATGAATGTTTGCCATCGTATGGCAGTCTGAATGGTATCATAGATATATGTATGGCATCATAGATATATGTTGTAGGGCTCAATTGTAGTGGTATCGTCATTCTATTCCATCTACATTGACATCCATGTTTGCAATCTAATGGCATCTATGAGATAAATGCAAAAAACTTTGTCACTCCATAAAATCAAAGATGTTGAAACCTACTATAGGACTATTTACCATCAGATCAGAGCATTCAAAGCCTCTATCACCTTGTTCAAACAGTGAGAGTTACAATATCAAAGATTGATATTCATACCTAATCTGAGTCTATTCAAGATAGTTAGTCGTCTAGTAAAAGGAAAAAGAAAGCTACCAAAATTAGTGAATCTTCCATAAAAAACTTCAAAGTACTATATCATAACCTAGTATCAAAAGGCACCATGAAACAAGATAAGCTAGCATATTAGATTATATAATGAATGTTGTATCTATCAAAATAAATCGTTTAGACCCCATTCAGGTAAGTATTACCTTTACTCTTCATGTTTTCGTTATCTCTTAATTTGTTTTTAGTGAACAAGCTTAAAGGCAAAGGTACGTAAGATATGTATGACATATTCTTCTTGTTTTAGGATAGGTACTATGCATCATATTGTAAATTACTAGATAACCCTTAAGTTTGTAATTGAAAGTATAGTTCGATAAATTGACATCACATTTTCTTCCTAATTGTACTTGTCAGTAAATATTGTAGGTATAAAAATTAAGAACGAACTCCTTACAAGGTTTGTAAAAGGAACAACTACAGGTATGTTTATGACTATTGGATTTGCAAAAACTTCCTCATTAAAATTATGTTTAATGTCGTGTATTACTAACTATCTCATCTTCAGGTTTTTCAATCACAAAGATTCTTGTTAGAGTAATTAATCGTTAGATTTAATCTACCCTCATTATATTATCATTTGATCATTATTGTGGAACCCTAGCTCTTAGGATTCACTGTAAAAACCCTAACCTAAGGGCATGTCAATGAAATTCTAGATTCTTAGGGTTTGTATAATGAATTTCTATCCTTGCTAAAGGATACGTTAACAACGATGTTGAGTTCCTAGTCTTCCTAAGGTCTTTAGTAAAGATCCTATAAAGAAAAGTTCATTCTTGTAATGTTTAGGGTTTTACTATTGTTATGACAAAAGCCTAGTCATTTAGGGTTTGTTGTTATTGTTCTAGTAATAAACCAAAACCTTAGATAAGCTAGGGTTTGTTGTTAATAAGTCTAATTCCCATGGTTGGTAAATTAGGGTTTATAAGCAAAACCCTTGTAATAGGAGTTCCTAGGAATATATGCTTATGCTCAATCGAAACCCTAACTTGATCGAAATTGTTTTGTATCTAACTTTGATATAGTAATATCTGTTTCTAGGGTTTATCTAAGTATTGATATAAGTTTCAATGATGAAATCCTAATGCATCTAGGGTTTATAACAAAAATTGTAGCAAAGTTTATCTTGAAAGTATATTATCCAAGGCTTTGTCATTAAATTCTAGGGTTTATGACAAACCCTAGCAAATTGTTAAAATCTAAAAAGATGTAATCTTTGCTGATTATGAACCTAACTAGGTTTAGGTATCTAATGATTAAAGTTTTAATGTTTTGATGACTTAAATTTGATATAGTTCATATCATGCTTTGTAAATTTGCTCTTGGTTGTACTTTTTATTTAAGTTTTGTAAGTTCATAATCTTCAAGATGTTGAAGATGTTCCTAATTGAAAATAATGATAAGCATGATGGAGGAAGCTAAAAGAATGATGATCAAAGATAACCTTGACATCGTAAGAAGGAATGAAGTCGTAAAAGATTGAAGTTTCTCCGATATTATAGAACAATAAAAAGTTGAGCTCCCGCAGTTAAGAGGGAGCACAAAAAGAGTACATCTCCCCAGTTAAAAGAGAGGGCATATTATAGTCATGATGGATACCTTGAAGAAGAAATTGGAGAATAAATGAAATAGATTTGCAATGAACTAAGGGTGTATTTGATGTTGTTGAAGTGAAAGAAGAATAAAGCATCCAACAATTTGTATATGAATAAGTGGCATCATGATGATTGAGGACCCCGAAGGTCTGTGTTTACTTGTATATATATTTGAAAGTTTATTGTTGATTGAGGTTTGTGTTTGAACAGGTAAATATCTCCATAAAGAAGGATGAACACGTAGGAAGCATGCTTGGACAAATGGATATATCTAGTTTATTAGGGAGAGATGAAGCATCTAATGGCGGATGCTTGGGAGGACATCTGGCCGAGCTATGTATTGATGTCTAGATCACAAAGAGGGAGGGTGGCATTGGTCATGGACCTCTAATCTCAGATAAACACCTAGATACCTGGGTTGATGGTTAGAAAGTACGCCTGATGGTACCTAGATTGGTTGAAAGCTTGAGTCCATCTTAGTCCCACCTAGATAGATAACCCTGGTCAAGTATCTAGTCTGAGACTCTGAATATGCCAAAACTCTTTGTACGCCATGTCATTTTGAGAACTTCCATGTACCTTCATATGTATGTAATTATGAATACCTCCCTAGTTAAGAGGGAGTCTTGAGGAATGTAACTAGTATCGATCTTCATAATTGTACTCGATTCATGATGTAATATATTTGTCAAAATGAAATTTTTATTGACTTATTAAAGGATGGGTTTCATGCTTGGGTCAATGGTCGATAGGTCATAACACTGATTTTGTGCTCTAGGATTTTTGGTTGAGCCAAAATCAAAGTCATTATTGTAAAGAGACCCTTCTTAGGCTCCTTTAGATCAAGAAAGAAAATTTATTTTTGTATCTCCCCTGCACCAAGTCATCCTCCTCTCAAGTTAGCCTCAAACTCATCATGACAACTATCTTCAATAGTGTACAAGTCGACCTCTTCATCAATTGACAAGTCAACTTATTATTGGATGCTCCAACTACTATATAAAGGAACAAATTTAACTTTTTAAGGGACATATGACATACACATCTCTACAATTCGACCTAGAAAAGAAGTATGCGAAAGTCTGAAGAAGGAAATTCTGGGCAAGCGAAGTTTATCATGGGAAACCGAATTTGTGATGCTACTCATATACTGATGAAGGAAGTCGAAATAAAGAAGACCAAGACGCAGGAATGTAGAGAAGAAGAAGATAAATAACTACACGTGTTGAGGGATGACTTCGTGGAAGGAGTAAGTCTATGTCTTTGGTCCAAGGACAGATATGTCTCATTTTGAATTGAATCTACCGTAGGAGGAGTTTGTGACTGGGTTTTCCCCTTGTAGGGGTTTTTCCCTCGCTGTGCACCTATATCTTGTGTTTTTGGCAATTAACATGATGATAATAATAAAAATAAGTAAGAAGAAAAATAATTAATCATAAGTAATTGTCAAACAATGGAGAAATCAAATTAAACAAGAATCTCGTCTATTGCTAGCCTAGATTTCTCAACAATCACAACACCATTGCTCAACATAGGAGATCCAAACATGCACAAGTGTAATCCACAAGTTTATAGTCAACAAACTGAAGGCAATCATCAACAAAGTAATTTTAACTATCTTTGGCCCATTAGGAAGCAAAATGCTTTGCACATGCACCCAAATACTAGTAGTATCTAATTCGTAATCGAAAGCATTCATAGTCAAGATATATTAATAAGGGGCAGACTTAATGAATATATCGATTACAACAAGAAAGAAAATATGAGGTGACAACCGATTATTAATAGAAACAAGCATAGACACATTAGAGAACAATTTGTTTACCATGGCCACATACTGATGTCTAAATCTCAGGCAAGTCAACATGTCCATGACAAAGGACAAATACATCTGACTATATGCCTTGTCAAAGTCAATTTTTGGGAAAAGGGACTTTTGTCCAAACTCTCAGGCCTACTCTAAGACCTCTCATGTCAATATCATTGCATCTAGAATAAAAACCAATTTTATGCAAAACCTCTTATGTCCTAGCGAACTACTTTCCTTACTTAAAGGTTTTTTTTTTTTTTTTTGGTAAATTAAAATTTCTACTAATTGATCATAACATAGCATAAAATACAGTTTTGGTTTTCCCTGGTCTGCCGCCATGGCAACCAAACCAATGACTAATCTATAAGTTCTTCAACTTCCATACATGATAACTAAAACATAGATAAAAGGGAGTTGAGTGTCTGGTCCATAGACCTTTACTGTCTAGCCTAATGTCTTAAAAATGTTGATATGCAAAAAGCCATGAGGGAAGACTTGAAAAACAACACCAAATCATTATGATGAAGATGAGTCTTAGGGAGCCATTTTCATTGGCTTTTCCCCACTAAGCTGCTAGTGTATAGGGGAAGGTTGAAATGACTTTCATCCACTATAGGTGTTTGTCCAAGGACTTGAAAGGTAGTTGTTATTCAGCAATCATAAGGAGAATTCCCTCCTTTGCTTCATTCCTATCCAATAGGATTTTGCTCAATAAGGTCTGCATTTGACCGTATAAATCCATTGAGTGCATGTATTTATCGAGTCCGCCTTGATTAGTACTAGACCCAAACCACAACTTCCCCTGTTATATCAGTGTTGGTTAGATAATCACAATATACATGAAGCTCTCTTTTAGCCTCTAAGAACTCTAATTGTATATGGGGAGGCATTTGGTAGTGGTACAAATAAATTGAAGATTCCACTCCCTAACAAACGTGAGAAACTCGTCTTGCTTCATAGGGCATGGCCCAATGATGACAATTTGCCCTCTCAGATAACATAGTGAATGCCTAAAACTAAAGACTAAGTTGTAAAAGAGGAGGATTACTAGTGAAGAAGGCAAGAGTGCTAAGGATGACAAATTGTAATAGGGTGGAGGTCAAAGAGCCCAATCAAAATTTGAAGGGCTCCAAACGCTAGAGACCAAAACCTTCGGAGCGCTTGAACACTGGGGAGGGAAGCACAAAGTGAGGCTCAAGAGGAGAGGGGAAACCCAAAGATGACCAACAATGCCTACTTGCTCACCATAAAACCACAAAAGGAAATAGTAGAGCAATATGGCAACCAAGGTAGTAGAACTTGGAGGGCACATTATCAAAGCTGACCATTTAAAAGATGAAAATAATACAGAGTAGGGTTACCAAAATTGAAGAGACATAGAGAAATCATGGTAGTCTACAAGGTCATAGTAGACATAATGTTCAAAGCATGAAGATTACAAACCGAAGGGAGAGACAACATATGCAATGATGAATGCAATTGAAAGTTCCTTTGCCACCTTATGGCATTAATATCCTACAGGGGAGTTGGGAGGGGGGGATTCTCAACATGTCCCCTACCATGAGTACTTAGTGAGATAACCAACATGTCGACCCCCACATGTCGTCTCTAATGCCACCCAATACAAGGATCCCTTGCTTCAAGGTTAAGATGGATTTATACTACTTTAATATTTAAGTGATAATAATACCATGAACTAACTTGAAATTACTCATTATTATATATTTGTTCCTATATGTGACAAATCTAAATTAATAACTCGTTGAAGTAGTTTGGGCGAGACTCAAGATCAACTTGTAAGTTAGAAATACTAGGAATTTATGATTTAACAAGAGTTGAAACTTTACAAGGGTAGGGGAGCCTACTCCTTGAGCCTTATCACAACAAGCCAAAGATGACCCCTCGTGGGATTTGAAATCAGGTGAAGGGGATAATATCCCATTATGCCAACCACTTGGTCATCCCAATAATAAAAATTATAATGTATTTTTTTTTGTAAGCTTGGCAGGACTACATCTTCATCATGTCTAATATATCACCCCGATCAGGGCGGGGAATTGAACCAAGGGTTTTATATCAAGGAGTACCTTAACAGAGCACCTGATCGCTCTATCCAAAACCCATGGACAATAATAATGTAGTTTTAAAATCATCTTAATATAAGGCTTTAAATTGGTGTATAACACCCTTTTTTTTATAAGATATACATACTCTATTTCTTCTAGATTTAAAACCTATAATCTCTTAAGAGAAAACATTTCTTCAACTTAGAAACTATATATATATATATATATATATATATATATAATATATATATTATATATATATATATATATATATATATATATCATGACCATTAAACATATAAATATAATTATACAAATAAATATTTAAATTATTATATAAATAAAAATATTTTAATTGTATATATCATAAAATAAATTTTCAACCTTACATTATTATTATTAAAAAAACCATATTTACGCCCATCCAAATTATTATTATTATTAAAAAAACACCCTATTTACACCCATCAAAATTATTATTATTAAAAAACACCATATTTACACCCATCCAAATTATTATTATTTTTAAAAAACACCATATTTACACCCATCCAAATGTAATTGGAGAATATCATCTCATCCCAAACACCATTATTATTAAAAAAAAAACCATATTTACACGGATCCAAATGATTATTATTTAAACACCAGTAAACGATCGCCTGAACAAAAAGGCATTGAAAAGTGCCAAATATTTCTCAAATTAGGAAGGGGTTCAACCTAAACATGCCTTTCTGATACCGATTATGTCGGATTCGGGTTTATGATCCGTTCCATCTCCAGTCACGTCGTAAAAGTAATAGTTAATTCGATAATCACGGGGTCATATTACTGGGTTCTATAAATTAAAAGTGTGACACTCGAAGCACAGCTCTCAAACCTGGTTGGCGTTCCTGTTAAAAGAGCATTTAAAGATCCAGCGAGGCGAAGTCGCGGTCCTTGGACCATCAAATATTGAATATTGATCGGCTTTGGGAAATGCTGATGGTGGGAATTCTGGATTTATAGTTTTCAGCAGGTTGTGGGGTTTGAAATGGTCCAACACCTGTCAATAAAATAAACTGCAGAGACACCGTTTTCATGTCAAATCACTACTATGGACGGGTTTCAGAGGCAACAGGTACATCCATTCCATTCCATCTATAGTCTAATTGATCGCGTTATTCATTCCGCGTTTTTTTTTTTATCAATAATTTCTTTATGAAAACTCCGGAAATGCCTCTGCCTCGGGAATTATTAAATGAAGATTGGGGGTTGCAGATTTTAGCGATCATGAATAGTTTTCACGGATTGAAAAGGATTGTTGTTCGGAATGATGGAAACAAGCTTATGCTGTGAGCAACCTTGATATAAAAATCAGCAAAATAGCCGGTGCCAATAAAGAAACTACTGTACCTTGAATTAGTTTTCTTTCGGCCCTAAAACAAAGTTACTATCACTGGAATTATGGCCTACAATCAAAATATAGTACCAGAGGTGCAATTGCAACAAATTGTTTCCATGAAGATGGCAGAGTTGTGGTAGTTGGACAAGATCATCTACGATATTGCGTTAAGAGAGTTGAAAATTGAGGCTTTAGAACCTATGTTGCACTGAGTTTAGGGGACGCGTAGGCTGGGGAATGGGTTTGAACGACTGCTGGAAGGTGCTACCCACTTTCCAGGGGCTGGGGACAACAAAAAGTATTAAAAAAACTAAAAAGAATTAGAAATTATTCATGTAAAAGCTAATTACACAGGGAAATTATCTCATAAATGTAAATGCCGAGTTATGACTAATCATCATATTGAACAATCCTACATGAAACATAAACGAATACCATTTGTGATTCCAAAAAATGATAAAAGACAAACAGTGCATAAAATCAGGCAAGTAGAACATAAAAAATGGCAAAAGGCCGAAAGTATGTGCTCGCTATTTTTACTAGATTCCTTGAAGGCCATGCAGTGATACGGGCACATTAAATTTTTGGATATGCTTGAGCTTCACTGGGTTCTGCTGTATCATCATCATTACTGCCTTGCAATACAATGTCATTCCATGGTACACCAAACAAGCTGCTTGTGTATTTGTACTCTTTTCATTGATCAGTTCAGCTACCTCCGGATCTACATTCCGCTGTACTATAGGTACTTGTAATTACTGTTGATGCTTCACCGTATAAAGGTGAAGACTGCTATGCACTGTGCAAGGTTTTTGTTACTTAGAGCTAAGATCGTTACTCTTAATAGAGTGGATATCCCTGTAAGTGGACCAATTCCTATTAGGAACTAAGGAATCACAAACTTAAGATAACAAACACATAGTAAGCTGTTAGATTTGTGGACCTCTATCTCCATACATTCTCCACCATCCAATGGGATTCACTTGCTCTATGATCATACTTCTTAAGTTTTCATTGAGTAGGACTTCACCAGACTTCTGACAATGCATTGGAGCATCTCATGAACTTCTGATCCTATACAACCTCTCCTACTTCCTGGACTCTAGCCACTTCATGTGCCTTTCACATGTTAGAGGGGCCAATGTAGTGGACTACGTCATGACTCATGACCAGCCAAGATCTTCTCCCCTTTATACACCAGTTCTTGATAACCTCATTCATTTAGCCAAACATTCCCTTTTTTTCTTTCTCCCTCTATGTAGAGTCTAGACCCCTTGCCCGCTACCCACCTCTCCTTGGTTAGTCCCACTTCAGATCACTATCTTCTTCAATCAAGGGGACTATTTGGTCTTCTCATCCCCCTTCCACCAGATGCATGCCCCTTGTCCCTAGTTTTGTCCCTTAATTTAGCCTCCTCCAAATATGTTTGGTTTTCCTCGACCATTTGTGAAGCAACCCTTGAAACTTATTCCCGCACTTGGTTCCCTTCCCCCTCTCCCCAACTTGGTTCCTACCTTATGAACCAATGGTACGAGATTCTAAGGACTTCCATATCCAACTTTTTATGCTCTTACTCATGATCATGTTTTGTACCTCGGTCTCAAGAATTATATTGTTGTCTCCTCCACAAGAAATGCTTCTTCATCTTAGAGATAGATGTGAATTGTGTGCTTCCCTTCACCATTCTCTAAAACCTGTTGGCGAACCATCTTTCCATGGGAGCTCTTCCTTCACTCGAACTTTATATCCTAGCTCCTTGTTGTCCCATACTTCCAACTCTCTATGATGTTCTTGGGTAGTTCTTGACCTAGGTCACTACCTCCTTTATTTGCTACCACTTATTTTGATATTTGAATATCCACAAGGTAGTTAGAATGAAGAATATCAATAGAGCAATGAATGAGGAAGGGCTTTAGGCCAAGTTTTTTAAACATGGTCCTCATGCCCTAAATGATCATATTGTTGACCTATTTAATCATGTTGATAGTTTAGGCTTCCCATAGATTTTGTCCCTTCACTCTGTCCACCCAATCCACAAATCGAGTTCCGTTGTAGACCTTGACAAATACATGGTGATCATGGGTGGTCATATATTATCAAATCTCTATGCTTATTACTTTCCTTTTGAAGCTTTTGAAGGAGATTGAGCAGAGACACCTTTAAGCTAGAGAACAAGCTAGTTTTTGATCCACATATTAGACAACTGATCACATCCTTACACATCGAGTCAATCACTAAGGAGGCAAGATATTGCTCTTTGAAAGTCTATTGATGCTTTATAGACTTTCAGAAATCCTTTTACTTGGTCTTATGAGAGGACCTATTTCAAAGGCTTAGAGTAGTTGTCATTTCCAAGACTCTCCTATAAGCCATAATGTACTTTTATGGTTTTGTAATATATTGTCTCCACATAGCATATAGAGTATTAAAGTTTATTAAAAACACTATTGGGGTCAAGTAGGGGTGCACACTATCTCCCACCTTGTTTGGGATTTACATCGATGAGTTGGAGTCTTTTTGTCAGTAGCATGTCTAGGATAGTGATGGGTGCCTTCTCCGCTAGGTTATCCATTTTTCTTTTTGTTGATGAGGTGATCCTCAACCTTTTCCACGAAAGGTTTGTAGAGACAATTAGATGCATTGGTCCTTTTTTGTGACCTTCGGTAGTTGATAGTCAACCTAGGTAAAATCAAAGTTATGATCTTCATCTGGTCAAGAAAGGTAAAACCAAGGTTATGATCTTCAATGCGTTGAAAAAGGTCTTCTTAGATTACCATTTCTTCTTCAGAGGGGATTGCATAGAGATTACTAGCACCTATACATACTTGGGGGTATAATTCTCAATGCCTCATTTTAGTTTGAGGCATGCTTGTCGACCGATGTCAACAAGGGCTATGGATCCTTAGCCGTACTCGAGAAATAGTGTTTTTGACATCATTTTAGGGCATCTTGTCCAAGATGTCTTTCATTGACTCCCATATGATCCATAGTTCTTTATGTTTTAAAGGTTTGGGTGCCTTGTTTGTTAGAGCTTGATTGGGTGTAGACCCTTCTCCTTCGATGCTTCATTATATGCAAGTAGGTAATCTCCATGCCCATCAACCTTGTTGAGTTTTGTGCTCACCCTCTCTGCCTTGAGACTGTTCTAGCTTTGTCTCACTTCTACATCATGTTTAAGGTTACGATGACTTAGTGGTGGGTTGGGACCAATTCTTATATGTTAATTTTAGGTATGTTCTATGCTTAGAGCAATTTATTTTAATTTTCACAGTTAGCTCAATATCTTTTCCAGATTAGCAATCACATCAGCATTAAAGTAAACTGCAGATAGAACATAAACATAAATCGCAGAAGACAAGCCAAGACAAGAGGACACAAGATCTGGCGCTAGCCAGGGATAAACCCCAATGTGGGGAAACCCCTGATCAATTCTTCTTATATGTTCTTCAATAGTTCAACAGAGAGAGAGATAGTACGTTTACAACAGAAGTCAACACTTTGACTTATCTAGATAAGAGCATAGATCATCTCTAAGAAATGATACATGAGATTTAGTGAAGACATGTTGCTTCAACTGATTCTCCAAGGTGACTCCTTCACTATTGTTGTCTGCATTTTGTCATCATGCTGCACCTCACCCGCTGCACCATGTTGCACCCCATCATCACTATGCTGCATCTCATCACGCTTCATTAATCATGACTGTACCCATCATTGTACTGCATTATGTGCCATTGTTGCACCATGTTGCCATACTGACCTATGTGTTGGCTGCACCTTGCTTGCTTGTTGTCCTTAGCATGCTAGCTGTCCCTTGCATGCTAGTTGTAACATTGCATGCTTGGTGTACTTGCTGCTAAGTACCATACAGCTGTCCCAATGTTAGTTAATTGTCCCTTGCATGCAGCTCTCCTTCGGAGACAAATGCTTTGGCTTTTCCGACAGTTCCCAGCAGTTCTGGCTGTCCCCGGCAGTTCCGACAGTTCCGACAGTTCCCGACAGTTCCGACAGTTCTTGCCAGTTCTGACAGTTTCGGCTGTTCCCAGCAGTTTCGACTTCTGCCCTCTATGTTAGCGTTCTCGGCTGTTCCGACAGTTCTCGGCAGTTCCGACTGTTCCCGCTTCTACCCTCTGCGTCAGCTTTCTCGGCTATTCCCGGTTGTTTCGGCTTCTGCCCTATGTGTCAGCTTTTCCGACAGTTTCGACAATTTCCGACAATTCCGGTTGTTCCGGTAGTTTCGGTAGTTCCTGGCAGTTCCGGTAGTTCCCGACAATTCCAGCAGTTCCGGCAGTTGCCGGCTTCTGCCCTATGCGATTAGGGCAGCGTTATCCCTTAGGATCTCTCCTCCTACTAAAATCCAAAGACAAGTAGAGAGGGAGAGATCCCAAGTGTGTTGAAATGACATGAAGGCCACCTCTATTTATACTAAAATGTTGAGCACAAGTGGGGTTTATTTGGTTGCTGGCCGACCTTGACGAATTGTCCCATAACACAAATGAATTCATATCTCCATGAATACTTATCGGAATCGGATGATCTTTAGATCAATCCTACACCTCTCGATGAGAGGGATCCAAGAAAAATATCATCTTCCATATTAAGATGACCCACATGGAGTTTGGCCCTAGTTTCCAATGTTAACACTATACCTAGCCTATTACTCATCATGATACATTGCTTTTTCTAGTTCCTTGGGCTCATGGTTGGTTTGTGGTGATTTCAAATCTTTCGGAGTTTGTGGGTATTTTAGTAGACCACCCCTTTGTTTAGATACTCACTATATGCACCTAGCCACCTCCTACCTACTATATAGGAGTTGAACTAGGTCGCCTAGAACGATATTTAGAGGCAAGATATTTAGATCACTTCGATAGACCCATCGAGCAGGTTACGCCCATAGATGGCCCTTTATGCAAAGCACTTCATGGAGCTAAGGGACAGATTCATTTTTTGACCTCTGTACACAAGTCATCAGATGCATGCTTGTTGCTTCCCCATAAACTAGTTCATATTAGGTTCACACAAATTTCATGGGGGATGCAAAGCTCTAGCTTGATTGGTTAGATAGGATTTGCCATGTTCCATCACTGAGAGGTTGAGATTGAGTGGCATTTTCATTTTTTTGCTACCCTAGTTATTATGATATTTGATGGCTACTCCATTGTTTGTTTAGGTAGTCATGGATCCTTTCCAGTTTCTTTTGGTATCTTAACTAGTGATCCCTGGCTATATACATGGAGGAGACCCTTATAGTCCAGTCCCAGATTCTCTGGCTAGCCCCTAGACTAAGGGTACTATGAGATAAATAATTTGTAGTGTGGCTGTCAGTTCTAAATTAGTGCGGGCCTAGGGGATATTCTTAATTCCTCAAGACCTTAGTGACATTTGTTGTTTTTCCACGACACCAGAATCTAGGTTAGGATCCTAGAATCTCTGACATCACCAATCCAAATGTTACAACAAACGACTTTGCACAACGGAATATAAATAACACTAAATCAACACATGCACAAAATAGACAACATTTTACAATTTTTTCAATAACCCAACTTTGTTATATTAACAAACTGTAATACAACTCTCTAGGGCTCCCATACCAAGGATAATGGCCCTCATACATCCATTGATACACGAAAATATAACTAGGGTCTGGTGTCAGTGACTTTGACAACCAATCTACCTTGAACAAGATACATTGACTGTCTAGCTAATGTAGTGCACCATCACAACTGCCTTGGTTGTACCCTGAACACACTTGCCCGATCCTTTGGCTCCCAATCTGCAACAACACCACTCTGCCTCTATCAATGATCCAGGTCCTTTAGGTCACTTAACACGGCTCAAATTTTCCTTCTAGTTGATCATTTGTCAGTCAATGACTCAACACCTCGAGTCTTCACATTTGCTCGCTTGCTGCTCCTCAATCCTTCAAGAAGTCAACACTTTGGGACTTCTTGCCCACTAACTGCTCCTTAGTCCTTTAAGGACACAATTCTTAGGGACTTCTTCCCACTACTGCCTTCTTGTGCTGCTCCAATGAAGACAAATTTACGGCAGGAGGGTTGCCACCTATCACTGTCCAAAGTCCTTCAACAATGAACTTGGGCCAGTCAAACTGCTCCCTTTGACTTCCTTCTTTAGTCCTTCAAAGATCAGTCACTGACCACTCCAAATCTGCCTCTCTTAGCAGCCCAAATGTCCTTCTCTGTTTTGCACTTAGGGCTCCCTTGAGCACGTACTTGTTGCCCTCCAACAACCTTAAGATGCCCAATACAAACTATCCTATACTAGGACCTCATCCACTAGCAACAACATGAACTTAGGAAGACCAAAAATATACCTCTTCTACTTGAGATGCAATTCTCTTATGTGCCCTAGATTCTTATTTTTTTGGCCCACTGGTTAGAGCTTCTTGCACGATAGCAACAACCCTTAACACGACCTCAAAAATCCTCCATTTGCTGCGCTGTCCTTCTTCTCTTCTAGCCCTACCAGTTTACTGTACTCGATCTCCTTCAAGGTTGATATAACAGACCTTAAGCAACTCAGAACTGCCCTAAACTAGGGCTCCATCCAGCTTGAGGTTATACAAGACTTCGACCTGCTTAGACAGAGATAAACACCTTCAAACTAGGATGAAATTGGCCCAAAACTTCTCCTTCTCTCACTGGTTACCTCTAAGGTGTCTTCCTATGATTTGTTGCACTTTGGATGTTCCAACCAATTGTTCAATACTTGTACCCAATCCTACACTTATCCTCCTAGAAGATGTCCTTCTGGCTCTCCAAACTTCGTTGGATATGAGTAGGACTACTGTGAGGAACTCGACCCTATCTAGGGCAATCTGAAGCAACCTAAAACACCTTCTAGCCCACTCCAACAAATCTATAACTATTCGCTGTTGCTCCTGATGAATGTAGCCTAGCATAGGAAGGCTGGTCAGCTACTTGGCCTTCTAAAATCCTCTATTCCATCCACCTTCAACACTTCTTTGATTCTTAGTCTGTTGGAGAAGATATACACTTGTTTTGTGCTCAAACTTTGTCCTCACGGATCTCGGCCTTATCTCCTTCTATTTGTTGCCTTTACCTGCATGACCACAACTCGAAACAATCCCAAAACCAACCCTAA
This sequence comes from Pinus taeda, assembly GCA_000404065.3. NCBI lineage: Eukaryota > Viridiplantae > Streptophyta > Pinopsida > Pinales > Pinaceae > Pinus > Pinus taeda. The sequence goes on along the minus strand of APFE030644408.1, from coordinate 216,391 downwards.
CCAGAGTTATTCCTTTAATCCTTCAATCGCAATTTTCATGAAAATCCACATTAATAGAGGTCCCCACACGTCATGGATTTAATCTCGCAATTGCAACTTCATAAAAATCAGAGGTTTTACAAGTGTGCACATGCTCTGTCTTCCGATGGAGCGGATGCGATATTCAATGAACTGTTTTTAGTGAATCCATCGGGTCCACAACTCTATCACAATCGGAGGTTTGAACTTTGCACATAACATAGCTGATTCCCCTACTACCGACGGAGCGGATGTGATATGATATTAAACAGTTGTTAATAAATCCGCCAGGTCCACAGCCTTATTGCAATTGACGGTTTGACATCCTTTGAAACTTGCGATTACTGCGGATGCGATATTTTATTAAGTCATGCTATAATGGTGCAGTGGGTCCACAATGCTATCCCAATCGACGGTTCGGGAGTTTATCACAATCACAGTTTTTAATGTGACATCCCTTTATAACTTGCGATACATAACTTTCGACGCGACGAATGCGATATAACATAACGGTGTATTCTAACAGAGCGGTCGGGTCCGCATATATATCACAATCAACGATTTGAATAGAACATCCCTTTATGGCTTACGATTATGCGACGAATGCGATATTGTATGGTGTTGTTACCATAACCTGCTTCGGGCCCGTAGTACATATCACATCGGATGTTTTGGGTAGTGGCACATAATAGACCGTTGGTAAAGTCACCAATATAAAGCCGCCGATATGTTTTATTACATGTGTTGAGGATTTTAATGGGTTTCCATGGTTTAATACTCCCTCCGCTTATTTCTTCGATATTACTGTTAACTCCTCCATTAACGCTGTTTATGCATCTCCTCCGATGTGTTCCTCTTTGATTCTCGTGGCTTCCAATGACCTCTTCCTCTTACGCGTTTGGCTTCATGATGACCTTCTGATAAACTGCTTCCGATGAACTATTCCGATAGCTCTTCTTTGACTGCTCCTGTTCTTGACTTCCAATGGCTTCCAATGGCTTCCCTGATGGCTTTGCTCCTTGGCTTCTTGCTCCTGTTTCTTCATGGATCTGCTATGCTTCTCCTTGGCCTCATATCATCATTTAGTATCCTAGAATATTGCCATATTGGCATTAATGATAATCTAGATCAACAAAAAGTCCTTCAACATTGAACTTGGGCTAGTCAAACTACTCCCTTTGACTTCCTTCATTAGTCCTTTAAAGATTAGTCACTAAACACTCCAAATTTGCCTCTCTTAGTAGTCCCAATGTCCTTTTCTGTTCTGCACTTACGACTCCCCTGAGCTTCTACTTGTTTCCCTCCAACAACCTTAAGATGCCCAATACCATAGTTTTAAAAACTGGTCCGATCAAACTGAAAATCGGTCAAACCATCTGGTTAGCTCCCTTAGATATCAAACCGGCCCAACAAATCCGATTGGTTGGCTGGTCAAGACCGATTGGGTACCAAATTGGCCAATTTTGGTAGTCGATTTTTGTAAAAAACTGGCCGGTTAGGAAGCCACATGGTTGGGCATGTTGATGGGAATCCTAGGTGGTTTTTAGCAAAGCATGGTAGGTTCCCTTCTAAATCTGCACCCCTAAGCTTATAAAAGGATGCCTAAGCTCCCATTTTCCTCACACATTTGATTTTTAGTGTTTGTGTGCTTATGAGAGCTTTGACAGTTCTACAACAACATTGAGTTTTGGAGCAACAACAAGTTTGGAGGTTCTTTGTCATCTTAGAGCTAGTTTGGAGCTGTCTAGCGGAGTTGGAGGTGTTGATCCAAGGTAGATCTGGTAGTTGAACCAAGATTTGAAGGAAGTGAACCAACAAGACCAAGCGTGGCACATGGTGGCACATGAGCGAAGCAATAGTCATGCAACTTGGCGAACTCGTGCTTCTAGTTTTGCTAGGCCTAGTGTTGTTGTTCATGCTACTACTAGTACTGCTATTGAGGTTGGAGAGGATTTTGAGGAGTCCTCAAACTTTGAGCTAAATGATGTTTATGTAGCTCCTGGTGATGATCCCATGTGTAATAGTGGTGATTTGTTTGATGAGTGATCATGTCGATTAGGGATTTGTAGTAGGCTAGTGGCCTAGTAGCTTGATTTGTAGCATTGTTTTTAGATTCAGGATGCCATTTAAAGCCTCATTGTAGCAGTGTGTTTGGACTCTAGAGGCCATTTAGAGCCTCATTGGTTATGTATTTTGTCAATGATATCATTGATATGTATTGCACTTGGTGCCATTTTGATATATGCACCCTTACATGGCATATAAATGAGAAGACTTTCCATATTTTGTCTCTAATGGTTTGGAATCATGGTTTGTAATCTTAAAAATATATTTTTTCATTAAAATTAATTATTTTGTTTTTTTTTTTCCAATTCCAGTTTATTGAATCTGGTTTGATCCGGTTCCGGTTCAAATTACGGTTAGATAGGCCTCGGTTCTGGTTTTTAAAACTATGCCCAATACAAACTGTCCTATACTAGGACCTCATCCACTAGCAACAACATCAACTTAGGAAGACCAAAAACATACCTCTTCTACTTGAGATGCAATTCTATTATGTGCCCTAAATTAGTAAATTCTGAGTTTTTCAGCCTACTGGTTAGGGCTTCTTGCACCACTGCAACAACCCTTAACACGGCATCAAACCTCCTCCATCTGTTGCGCTGTCCTTCTTCTCTTCTAGCCCTGCCACTTCACTATACTCGGCCTCCTTCAAGCACTTGGAACTGCCCTAAACTAGGGCTCCATCCAACCCGAGGTTATACAGGACTTTGGCTTGCTTAGAAGTATTTTCCATATTTACGAGAGATTTTTCGACGTAAATCACATTAAATATCATTTGTCGACGTGTTTCGAACCAACCAGTGTGGTTCATCGTCAGGACAAGTTGAAGAAACAGATCCAGCTTTGCATGTTAAATAGTTTGAGCAGAGCCTCCAACAGCTAACTTGACCAACAGCTAAATTTGACTTTTGGACCAGGGTCATAATTTTTTTTATAAATTAAATGGAAGTTAGTTATATTAGGTGACCATGCCTTTAAATATCTATAAAATATATAAAGTAATTTTAATTGGTTGTTAAGTTAATAGTTAGTTAAAAAGGTATTATTTAATAAATACATTAAAAACAAAAATAAATTATTTAGTAAATTAAATAGAATTAAGTGACTTACCTTTATATATATATATATATAAAGTAATTTTTAATATGTTGTTAAGGTAATAGCTAGTTAAAAGGTATTCATTTATAATAATATATTATAAAATATAAATATTAGAACAAGAAATATATTAAGTTAAATCGAATATCTATTGGTTAAATTAACAAAAAAAAAAAATAAAAAATTTAAATTATCCAGATTTAAATAATTGTATATGTGAATATACCTAAAGGGATAAACTACCTTATAAAAATATAATTCATAAATATAATATATAATTAATAGATAATAGATAGATAGATAGATAGATAGATGTAATAAATAAATTAATTTAATTAAGATCGTAGTTAGTTATAAAAGGTACCAATAGTATATATATATATATATATATATATATATATATATATATAAAATAAATTAATTTAATTAAGATCGTAGTTAGTTATAAAAGGTACCAATAGTATAAAAATATTAAAATAAGCCAAGGGTGGAAAGAAAAATTATTTAATTAAAAAAAAAATAAAAATTGTATATGCTACTTAACTAATATTATAATAATCTAACAGATCAAAAAAAAAAACAGAGGAGAAACGAGGAGAGGGCGGGGAGGGCGAAAGGGGGGCGGAAAAGCGACTAGGAAAAGAGTGCTGGAACGCAACACCTACTGATTTTCCAGCCATCGTCCCTATTGAGATTGCTCGGCCTCTTTTCAATCTCAAGAGCTTCCCTAAATTTCCGTTGATGGAACTGTGAAACTTTAGCAATAACACTAGCCTCCTCAATACAAACAAAATGATTGGTTTTTTCTGCATGTTCAGCTAAAGCGGAGGACTTTGCTTTCCTATGCTTAAAGTCAGCTGTGCGCTCCATATTGTTAGACATTCCTTTCTTGATTGAATAATTCATTGGTTGGCTATTGCAAGTTTAAAGTGTAAGCTTGGATCATAACATATTTTGTTTGAAATGGTAGCTTTCTTAGGCATTGACCGACAAAATCCAAAAGAAAAATCGTATTTTATCAATACTTTTCCACGAACCCCCACTGCAGGTGATGACACCAATATATATCATTGATATGACGGGCGAATACGGTTGGGTTAGCCACATGGCTTGCCACGTGCCTCCACTTTGTCGAAGGTACAAAACATTAATGAATAGGCTCGTGCGGACATTGCTTCTCGCTGAGAGTAAGTACACGGGTAGAAATTTCATGATGGCTAGACATTATGCTTGTATCATTCCTCCCTCGCGCGTGAGCGGCCCTCTCATTCCTCAGGCGTGGGACTCTGTTATAGATTTAGCCATGTCTTTTGTAGGTGGTATAGCCTATTTGGGTGACAACAGAGCTATGGTAAGTGTCAATAGATATGCCAATCATTATTGTAGTGTTTATGCACTCTGTCTCACAGCCAACAATGGGAATTCTGTGTCTTTTGCCAGTTTGGAGAATTGGGGTTGCAATGCATCTGTCTTTGGGAAATTCATTGCATTCTGAATTCCTCTGGTCTTTGTGGGGCTCCAACCATCCAACCCGTCTTTAAATTTGGCTCCGCTGGCTCTGAGGCTAAATTTCATAGACTTTGTGGGCAGACTCAGGTAGTGCAGTCCTCTCAATTGGGTTCTTCACATTGTCCTTTCAGTTGGGTTCTTCGCATTGTCCTTTCAGTTGGGTTCTTGGTCATTCTCGAAGGCTCGGTTCTGTGGAACGCAAGGTGGTTGGGTATGCATCTTCAACGCCATGCTCCATCTTCTGGCGAGCCCTTATCAAGTGGGGATTGAAGCATCAATCCTCTCCAGACCAGTCAATCTCAGAATAGCGTGCAATCGGCATGGAGTCCGTGGTCAACGGATTTGGAGCCTCAGCGCATGGTAAGTATCATGAATCACTCAGCGTCTTCGACCTCAGCTCGTCAAGGCAGGCGGATTGCCTCCCTGTGTTCGCATGCTGCTTAATGGTCAGTTTAGGGGTCGTTGTTGAATTTCTTCATAAGTCTAGTCTTCAGTCTAAGTTCAATTATGGACTGTAAAACTTGTCATAGCCTAGTTGTGGATGGCTCAACTTGAATGAGTCACTATTTTTGTCATTTTGAAGGTTTCAGTTTGATGTCAAGACAGTCTTTTATTTTCAAGGATAAACTTGTAAAACAAAGTCTATGTAATCTGAAGTTGCTCAATTTGTGTTATTGGGCCAGCTTCCTATCTGGGCAGCCAATAGAACAAAGTCATACTGTATGTACTCTTTTGCCCCAGTAATATAACGCTGAGCATTAAACAAAAAATTATACTTTTCCACGAAATGAGAACAAGCTGAATATATCTTATTTATGGATAGAACCATAGCCATGTGGATGAGACAACAAAATACACTCTTGTGAACTCTCCTGGGCATGGTTTCTAAACCATGCTGCCAGAACATCTTCCTGTGCCATTTGTGCATTTGGTGCTGATTCATGTCCATGCCTGCAAGGATCAATATTTATTAAGAACAATGATTGTTTTTGACAACAGAGGCAAGAATCTTATACTGCCATGATAACTTTTCTAGCAGTGTATGCCAGTTTAGATTCCGTTGTCTTCTTGTTAACTCATTTCATTGAAGATTGTTGATGAGACTGTAACCTGAGATAATCACAAATTCTGTAAGAGTGACTTGTCAGTAAGAAGTAATTTCCTTACAACTTGAAAGAATAAATGTTTTAGTCAAGTCCTGTCATAGCAGACCTAGAATTTACTTGCATATATAAAGATCAGTCAAACATATTTGAAGGTTAGTCATGGTTCTGTTCACATTTGTGTTCGCTTGTCTGCAATAAATCCTCTTTTGGCAGGAGCTGTGTTTGCTTTTATTGTATTCCAAATTCTTAGAGTTAACAATAGATCCTTACCATATCGATAAATAGGTCTCACTAAGGGGAGCAAGTGTGAAGGAGATAACTAGAGATGCTTTATTGGAGAAAGTTACACATGAAAGGGAAATTCGTAATCATGCCAAAAAGGCTACTGCTGCAGCACTATTCATTCAGGTAATTTCTCTGTATTTGGCCTATGACTATGTGGAGCTCTAGATTTTGAAGTGTCTCTGATGGTGAATCAGTCAATTTTGAAAACTTGATCTTGATACATCTATTGAGGCATGTGTTATATGGTGTCTGATCCATGCTGAATCATGCTATCAGAAAATCTCTATTTTTGACGTATTTATTTTATATATTAACTTCTCTAGATACACTTTCCTCTTGAAAACTTATTATGCACCAATTCTACTAAACATTATGTTGCAAGCTTGCTGTTAGATGTGCTCGTCTATCTTTCCAAATGCTAACTTTATCTTTGTCACTAATAGATGATCAGGGAAAGTACGTTCTTCTTCAAAGGGATGGCTCAAATTCAATGACAAATTCATTATGCATTTTATTTTGAAGTTCTAGTACCTTTGATTCTTTAATTACATCAATTTTGAGGGATTATGTGCTCCTATCGTTACTATCATTAGTGAAATTTGAGACTTAGACATAAAAATGTCTTGTATATTATTCTTATAAATCACCCTTTCTTCCTGCTTTTTACTGCTAAACTGGCAATTTTTTTTAGCTTGTTTCTTACATTGCTATGACAATAACTGACAGACTTTCTTATTGACAAGGCTTTATGCTTAAACTTCCATTCGATTTCCAAGGCACACTTATAAGTGCAGCATTATATAATTAACCACAACATGGATAAAATGGATTAAAAATTCTTATTTTACATGCTTATCATTTCCAACTATTCTTAACTAGTGAGGTAGTCAAGGTTGTTATTAACTAAGAAGCAAAGGTTATGCCATTAAGTGACTGTTATCTTGAGTCGTATCTTTACTCAAATGACTACGAAGCATTTTTGTGCTAAGTTTGATCTTTTCAGAGCAATAGTCTTCCAAGTTGAGTTATACTCTTTGTTTAGTCACTTTTTAAGCTTATGTTACAATCATAAATTTTTTGTTTGTCAACAAAGGATTAGCATATCTAAAACAGAGGGTTTATTGGAATTGATTAGTAGTGATGGTCTAATCCTTAGGGGAGTTTTAATTGGTCGTCATGTTGGATCCATCGTAGAGTAATCAAAGGTATATTAAGAGCTACTTAATCACAATATTCAAACATCATATTTGAAATAAGTAAGACTGAATTGTTGTGAAGGTGCTTTTAGAATCAACTCATGAGATGATGTCATGAATAAAGTGCTCAAGTCAAAGGGAAGATCGTTACATGGTTGAATCTTGTAACCAAAGGCTTCCATCCCTTTATTTTTTCTTAGGGAGCTCCATAAAAGTGACGGAAATGTGAGTAATGTAAGTTACTCTTTCAATGGTTTTGCGTTAAGAGTGTAATAGGCATGACAATCATTATGCAAAGCTATTACAAATAAAAGGATAAAAAGCTTGATTTATCCATAAGGATAGAAAATAGATATTAATTGATGAATGAATGATCACGAGTGGACAATAAGACCTCTTTATATGGTGCTGGAAGAGATGAATGGTCATGTCTACTAAGAACTGATTAAAATAATAATAATAAGAATAATAATTTTAATGGGGCTTATTGAATGTCACCCCTTCTTGAGAAGCTTCATCCTCAAAGCAGTTTAAAAAAACCCAATGAAAAGACTTTTGAGCCTTTAAGCAATACTGTTGCGTTGCATAAGATCAGTCAATCCTAGGTTGATCTTCTTTGGGATTGTTTGTTGATAAAGTTCCTGGATGTAATTTCTTGGCTTGCAATTCCATGTATGACTATGATTTTGAGACCAAGTTGCATCGAAATTGAGATTTTAGAAATGTAGGCAGAATTTTTGCTGTTGTTCTGATGTTTGAATAGTTGAATGCTCTACACGATGATTCTGATTAGAATGCTGAAAGGTGTCCTTGTAACATGTTTTTGCTTGATATTGGATTTAGGATTCTCTTGACTCACTTTAGGTTTCACATTTTGTCATATAATTGAGTGGTTCTTGTTGATATTTCATTTGTACTGACCTTTGGACCTTTATCTTCAATTTTTTTTGTTAAGGTTTTTGTATTCATGGTTTGTTCTGTAGCTTCTGAAAATATTGCTGATTCAATTGGTTTAATTGATGCCTCTTCGTTCACAATTTGTACACCCATTTTTTCCCCATCATTTCAATTTTTTAACTTTTGTGAGCAACGTGTTGCTTGGAAATCTTAGACATGAAACTTCATTATCCTTTTTATGACAGAACCTTATGATTTTTTTCCTGAGATCTTCCTGCTTTTATTGTAATTTTTGAATGGTTTGTCGATATTTTGCTACTCTGCATCTCAAGCAATCAATTTGACAAGTGAGGAAGTTATTTTGACTTTGCAAATCAATCTTCTGAGATGATTGCTTTAGAATATTTTTATTTTTCTCATGTTCCTTGATATCTGGGAGTTTTTAAATTTATTTTCAAATGAACATTGTCAAATATATCGACAATTCTCTAGCATTTCAATTGAACCACATAAATCAATCATATGTGGGACTTGTTGACCACTACGTGTCAACTAACCATAGCAGTACACCCTTTTTTTTTCGCAAAAGGGCTATCGCTTGATCAATGTATCCATGCCATTCGACTATCATCGTCAGTCTGATCATGTTATTTTGTAAACCCAGTTTGCATGTGTAAATTGTAAATAATCTTAGCAGATCTGTGTCATGTATGTAATTGCCTAAGTAAACCTAATCTTCTAGTGATGATTTACGTTCCAGAAGGTTTTTTGACTCACTGATCCATGATCGGCAGAGTTTTCCTTCAGCCTAACCCCAAAGCCGGAAAGGATTTTGTCATTAGAATCTTAGGGGAATCCTAGTGTGCTTGATCGAGTCTATGTAAAAGTGATTTGGGAATAATCCTAACTATTTGGTTAGGTTATTTTATTACAAATTGCTTGATCTGCTAGATTATGTTTGTGTCGCAGAACTGGGTAGTCTATGAGGGTCTTTGTCAAATGGGTTTTCCCCCCGGAGATGTAAAAATGTAAAAAACATGATGTAAAATGCCTTGGGGGTTAGAAAAAATATTAAACCCCTCATAAGTCCTAGGTCTTAGGTAATTTTTTCCAAAGGCTAAGTTCGAGGGTCCAATAAAAATAATAAAAAAATAAAATAAAATAAAATAAAAAATAAATAAAAAATAAAATAATAATAAGTCAAAGTTTTGAGGAAATAAATGCAAAATTTTAATTTTTTAATTATATTAAAATGCATTTAAAATTTCGATGGATGAGATTAAAAGAGATTTTGATCCTCATCGACGGTCGAGATCACTTTGACATGGATCACTCGAACTAGCCGTTGGGAAATTTATCTTCAAATAGGGGGTCAGTTCTCATTTGAGAGCATTCGATTTGTGAGTCTTGTGCTAAAGAAAGCTCTCTTGTAATCGTTTTTCGTGTGCAATAAAGAAAGACTTTGGGGTTGAAATCTTGTTGGTGTTACTCTTCTGGAAATGCTGTAAGATGTTTTATTTTTGTGCATAAATTTAAGTTCAGCCATTGATGATAGCTTGATGAAGAGTGCTTTTAAACACAGGTAACTTGTTTAATCACTAGGGTTTGAATGGTAGTTAAATTTTTGAATATGATGGCAGGTATTTCCATTAGATCTGGATTTTAGTATCATTTTCTCGCTCTTTGTTAATGGTTGAAGTAAGTTGTGCAGGAAAATCTTGATTTTGAGATCATTGGGGGTTTGGGGAAGTTCTCAGCTGAACTAAGCCAACTCCCGGAAAGAGCATTTTCTAAAGAGCCCATCTAGTTCTGATCCCGGGCTTATCATTTGAATTTTTCTTGTGAATGCATAAAGGGTTTTCTGAAGCACCTCATATTAAACTTAAAATTTTGAAAATATTTCTGTGGCATATTGACAAATCTAGCTATTTAGAGCCTTTAAAGTGTAAATATTGTAATTATTCAACTGGTTTTAGGGTTTTTAGTTTTTTTTCTTGCATATTTTGTTTCTGGGTGTTTGTTATTGTCATTACAGGTTGCAGATCTGAAGGTGTAGTTTTTTTCTGAAGCCAGATCTAGGCCCTGGAGGGTAAGATCTGGCCTTAACATCATTTTTGCAGGGATACTCTTCAAAGGATTTTCAAATTCTGAAGAAATTCGAGGGTCTGTTCAGGCTATTTGTTTGCTGTTCCTGGGGTTTCATTTCGCAGGAAAAAATTTGAATTTTTTGGGCGTACGCTGGTCTCAGGCTCAGAAAATCAAAAGAAAACACACAAGGGAGAGGCCCACATATTCTCCCTACCAAGCCTCGTTTCAGCCTGCAAAAGCTTCACATCTTTCTGCTATCAACACATCTTTGATCATCATCTCTATGCCAGCATTCCCTTCAATGATCCTCATCTGTTGCCTCCAAATGCATTTCGCCCAAGCAATTCCATTTGATCTCTATGCTGTTTTCTTCCTCACCCATCAGCTCTTCTCATTGCGTTTTGCTGTCTATCTTCCTGTGTCCATTCACCATTCGAAACGCTATCCCCTCATCGCATTTCCCTCACCCACAGTCATTATTTTTTTCGTTGCATCGTGGCTCCTTGCTCGATTTCCTTGCACGCAATCAACCTGCAAAAAATCAAAACATCAGCTAGACGCATTGCCATACTCCCGCGCGTTCCTTTCATTCTTCACGCGTCACTCATTCCGCACTGTCTGCCCGTCGATTCTCCTCACACAACAAACCCGTCAACCCCCCTCCGCTCGATCTCCAAACTGCGACAGGCTTGCCCCTTCTTGCTGCATCAATTCTTTGCAATCACTCCTTGCTTGCCCTCATCACCTGCAACAACGCGTGCCTTCCTCCATCTATTTCGCTTGCTCTAACCTTCCCACCTGCAAAGCCATTTTCCATAGCTGCCTCATCGAACCACCATCGCTGTCCTCTGTCTGCTGCCGAAAACTCTCCGTCGTCACAAACTTGCAGAGACAATACGGGCACGTTTCGATTTTTTGTATATACAGTTTAGGGTTCTACATTTAGTTTTATTATATGCGTTGGATGTATGTATATTGTTATAGTTAGGACTTAAGGTTAGCATAGTTAGTTTTAGAGTTAGATTTTGTTAGGTCTTAGTTTAGATTAGATTTTAATTTTATTTAGATTTTAGTTTTGTTCTATTTTGATTTTAAATTTAGAATTTTATAATCATAAAAAATAATAAAAAAATATAAAAATCCTAAAAAGGTATAAAAAGTTAATTTTAGGGTTTTTTTTTTTTAGATTTTTCTATAAAAAATTAAAATATATAATTATATATATATTAATATATATATATGTATGTATATTTTTTGAAAAAAGGTAATTAAAAATCGAAAACTCCTTTGGGTATCTTTTTTCTTTTGTGGTATCAATGTTTCACTTCTCTATAGTTAAATGCCCTTAAATGTTTATTTAAAGATTAGCTATCTGAAAGTGGTGATTCATTTTATGAACTGATTAGCATTTTGTGGTGATTCAAAGTATTATATCTTTTGAAAATTTAATTGCTGAATCATTGTTAAAGTATTGTGCATCTGGTGAATATCTCGCATCTATCTTTCTTTGTTGCTTGATTAATGCTAATCGTATGCTAGACACTTCAGTAAGTATTTCCAAACTATTGTTAAAGGGTTTGTTTCCATTTCTATTTTCTAAGCGGCAAACCAATTGCTCAGTTTTCACTTCATCGCACTGGTCTTAAACGATTAAAAATTCAATCAAATTTTAAATATCAATCAAGCACTCAATTGCATCACTGTGTCTCCCAACCCAGTTGGTTCCCAATTGGTTTTCCTTTAGCCCATAGGGTCTACCCCCCTAAGCCTAGGGAGACGGCTTAAACAGAGAGATCGGGGATCAGGGTGACAGCCCCCAGTCTGAGCGTTGTTGAGGTGCTTAGACACTCTGCGCAACAACATTTTTTGGTGCCGTTGCCGGGGACAATTTTTTCTGTCCTTGGTTTCTTTGACATTTGTCTCGTTTCTTTCCTCTCGTCCTTTCCTATCCTTAGCTCCTTCCTTTCGAGTTTTTCCTTCTCATACTTTCTGTCAGGGTGGCGACTCCACTTCATATATCCTCTACAAGAGTGTATACTAGAAGACATCCAAGTAGTTTGGTTAATCTTGCTCCTGATCTTAAAAGGGCTTTCAGAGTACGATTACACAAACTATCTTCTTGTACATTTCTTGTTAACCTCGGACAAGAAGCCCTATCTGATATCCATTTCCTTTTTACTAGCCGGGGTCGAGCACTACATCATGGATATATTTGCCCCTTGCGATTTTTCTAACATTCAAGGTTATCCCAATGATATTCCAACACATGGGATGGATAAATTGCTTATCTTTCTGGGAAATAACGCAATTAGTGCTAATTCATATCTGAAAGCTTTTAGTTTATGGATGGGTAAGTATGCAAGGGCTGCTGATTTTAATCATGAAGATGTTAGAATGACTCTTTTTGTTCTGACCTTGGAGGGCGATGCTCACGAATGGTTTGTAGAAAAGCCTCGAAATTCATTTGATTCCTTGCAATCGATTGTTAATGCCTTTAAGGAAAAGTATGGAGATAAGAGAGAAGGAAGACACCTTGTGAAAGCTATTAGCATAATCAGAAAGAGAGAGAATGAAACCGCTGAAGAATTTAACAAAAGGTTTAATGATATTATTAAGGAATTACTTCAAGGTTATAAACCTACTGACAAATCTCTTCGAGATTTTTATATTGATGCCTTTAGCCCTGAGCCCTCTTATGAGTTGAGACGTGTTAAACTTCTTGATTATAGGGATTGTCAAGCTTTAGCCGTAGAGCTTGAAAAGGATAAGGCAGCATCTGGGAAGTCTGAAATCCCAGGTTTTGATAGGCATTCAACGAAATTGAAAGAACCTAAAGGAAAAGAGGTCCAAGAACCTGATAGCGAGCTTGTTCAGAAATTGCTCCAAAAGATCGAAAGCATGGAAATTAATCAAGCGAAATTAACATCTAACCATGCTAAGGAGATAGCTACTTTGCAGAATAGGTTGGTCCAAATGAAAAGAGCACAAACGCAAAAGTTCCAGCCTAGAAATAATAATAATAGAAATAACAATTGGCAAAAGAAGGGTGAATCTAGTGAGCAGAGACCTCCTAATCCGCTTACTAATTTGGTCGATAATGCTTCGCCTTACTGTCGGGTTTGTGATGCTCTTCATGAGGAGGCTACTTGTCCCATCGTTAGAAGAATTTTGGATAATGGAATGTTTGGGGCGGGTGATCAAATAAATGTAGTGGGTAACGAGTTTCCTTTGTCTATGAACGATTGGATGGAGGTTAAGGAAAATAGTCGAGATGTTATGCATCCCACGTCAACTTTTGGTATAAATAACCTTGAAAATGAAGATGGCATTTTGGCTAAGTTATATGGCGAAAAACCCTTTCTAGAGCAAATCATGGAAATTGCTAGAGATAAGGGTTTAACTTATTAGAGAAGGGATAATGATCAGAGCGGGAATCAAATTCCCCCTCGAACTTTGATTAGATGTTGATTTGGGAAGTTGGTTTAATAATGCGAAAATTTGGGTTCCTGTCTCCGAGATTGTGAAAATCCCTTCCCAGAGAGATAAGTTACTAAAAGCTATTCAAGGTCCTCAAGCAAATATTTCTCAACAGAAAACCCCAGAAGTTGATTTTCACGATGCTCCCATATATTTGCAAAGTTTAGACTCGGATAACAAAGATCATCAACCTTTCTTTATCACTTTGATGGTTAATGGGTACAAATTGAATAATTGCATGTTGGATTCTGGTACATCAGCTTGTGTCATGATTAAGAGGGTCATGGAATAGCTTAACTTAAGAGTTTCTAGACCCTACTACAATATATGTGCCATGGATTCTAAGAAGATTGAAGTTCATGGTCTAATCAAGGATTTACAGGTTCATTTAGCAATTTACCCGAACATCATGATTGTTATGGACATTGTTGTTGTTGATGTGCCTGATGCTTTGGGTATGCTATGATTCCTTCTCCTAGAGTTGATGGTTTTGTGAGACTTAATAGAGAGCCCGAGAGAAAATTCCATGTTGGAGATCCTAAGAGACCTCACAACGAGATAATTAAAGAACAATTTGACATTGGGAATTACGCTATCATTTCTAATTTCATAGTTCCTCTTGATGATAAGGTTGATAAAAATATTAGGGATCTCAATGATAAAGTTTGGTACATGTATTTTGATGATGCATCGTCTAGGCATGGTAAAGGTGCAGGAATAATATTAAAATCTCCCCTTGGTCATATTTTCAAGTTTGCCTATCGATTGGAGTTCGAAGCAACCAACAATGTCGCTGAATATGAGGCTTTATTGTTGGGTCTTGAATTGGCAAAATCTTTAAGAATTAAGTTGCTTAGCATTAAGGGGGATTCTGACTTAATTATCATGCAACTTAAAAATAAATTTACATGCAGAAATCAGAGATTAAGGAATTATCGAAATGCTGTATGGGATACTATGGAATACTTTGATGCCTTTGACCTTGAAGCTATCCCAAGAGAGCATAATAGATTGGTAGATGAACTTGTCGTCGTTGCTTCTACTTTGCAATTGTCTGATGGGCTAATTGAGGATAAGATTAAAATGGAAGTTATATTTAGGCTTTCTGTTCCAGACAACTCAGAGCATTGGCAGGTCTTTAATGATGAAAAGCAAGTGATTCGTTTTCTTGATAATTTGGACGAGTTTGAAAATTTTCGGATAAATTCTGAGGAGGATGGATCTGGTAATCATGAGCATATCATAAATCCTACTCCTAGGAATGTGGTTGCTTTAGAACAACACTTTGATTGGCATGATGCCACAAATTTGAAAGAGGAAAATAAAATGGATCTAGGCGAATACATCGAAGTAAACATTGGCACTCCTACTAACACAAAGATTGTTAAAATTGGTAAAGGTACTAATGTTGAAGAAAGAAAAAAGTTAACCAATTTACTTCGTGAGTATCGGGATTTTTTAGCGTTTTCTTATGATAAGTTGAAAGGTTATTGGGAGGATGTCATGGAACACACTATCCCTTTCAAAAATGAAAATGCTAAACCCTTTCGCCAGAAGCTTAGGCAGATTAATCCTAAGTTAGCCCCTTTGGTTCAAAAAGAGCTTTCAAAGATGCTTGCAGTAAGAATTATCGTTCAAACGAGGCATTCAACATGGTGTTCCAACCTAGTGATTGTTATGAAAAAGAACGGTACGATAAGGCTTTGTGTCGATTTTTGAAATCTTAATCTAGTGTGTAAGAAAAATAATTACCCTTTTCCAAACATGGAGACTCTGGTGCAAAGAGTAACCGGTTCTAGAATGATGCCATTGCTAGATGGTTTTTCTGGGTATAATCAGGTATGGGTTAAAAAAGAATATTGTCACAAAACCACATTTACCACATCATGAGGTACTTTCAAATACATTAGAATGCCGTTTGGACTAACCAACGCTGGGGGTACATTTCAAAGGGCTAGGATTATGCTTTCAAGGGGTTAATTGGGAAATTTATTGAAATTTACTAGGATGATCTTACTGTTTTTTCTAAGGATGGTATTAGTCATATAAGTCATCTTTGGCAAGTTTTTGATAGATCTAGAGAGTACGGGATTTCTTTAAGTCCGACTAAGTCTGTTTTTGGAGTAACCGAAGGGAAATTACTTGGCCATATAATTTCTAAAGATGGAATTAAGATTGATCCTGAAAGAGTTGAGGCTATCTAAAAGATTCCTCTTCCCCATAATCTTAAATCCCTTCAATCTTTCCTTGGAAAAACAAACTTTCTTAGAAGGTTTATTCCAAATTACGCAGAAATAGCTAAGCCTATTCAGAGTCTTTTGAAGAAAGATGTAAGATTTGTTTGGCAAGAAGATAGCAAAAGGGCTTTTCAGGAAATCAAAGGTGCTATTACAAAAGCCCCTGTTTTAGTTAGTCCCAACTACTCTAAGGATTTCATGATTTTCTCTCTCGCTTCTGAAGATACCATTGCTGGTGTCTTATTACAGAAAAATAAAGATGGTCACGAGCAGCCTATTGCTTTCATGAGTAGAGTGCTTCAAAATTCTAAATTAAAGTACAATATCATGGAAAAGCAAGCCTATGCCTTAGTCAAATCTCTTAAGCATTTCAAAACTTATGTGGGTTATTCTAAAATCATTGCTTTTGTCCCACATTTTGCTGTTAAAGATATATTAACTCAAACTGATTGCTTAGGGACTCGTGCTAGGTGGGTTACTAAAATACAAGAATATGATTTAGAGATTAGACCCACCAAGCTAGTCAAAGGCCAAGGCTTGGCTCAAATGTTAACTAAAGGTAATGAAAAGGCTCTTGGTTTGATTTGTCTTAACGATCTATTTTCGCCTGAGCTACATAGATTAGGGGAGCATGAATGGTACAAGGACATTGTTTATTACCTGATGAATCTTACATGTCCTAACCATTTAGTCGCTCATAAGAGAAGGGCTCTTAGATTAAAAGCCACTAAGTATTGCCTCATGAAGGATGGCCTTGGATGGAGAAATCCTGAGGGCATAGTACTTAGATGTGTTGATGAAATTGAGTCCAAGAAATTAGTTTCTGAGTTTCATTCAGGATTTTGTGGTGGTCATTATGCTGCTAGAACTACTTCCCACAAAATTCTGAGAGCTGGTTATTATTGGCCTTCAATTTTTTCTAATGTGCATAAATTGGTTAGAAGCTGTCAAGCTTGTCAATTGTTCATTGGGAAACAGAAGCTTGCTGCCCTGCCCTTACAACCTGTCATTGTGGAGGCACCTTTTCAACATTGGGGTTTGGACTTCATCGGGAAGTTTCATGAAAATTCTAGCAATGGCTACTCATGGATTTTGACTACTACCGATTATTTCAATAAATGGTTTGAAGCTATCCCTGCTAAGAATGCCACTGAAAAGGTCATTATGGATTTCATTGAAAATAATATCATTACTAGTCGCTAAGATCACTACTGATAATGCCAAGGCTTTTAGTTCTTCAGAATTTTCATCTTTTTGTTTTAAGTATGGCATTGTCTTATCTCATTCATCAAATTACTATCCTCAGGGTAATAGTCTGGCTGAATCAAGCAATAAAAATCTCATAACCATTATCAAGAAGATGGTAGGAGATAATAAGCAATCTTGGGATAGCAAAATCAAGTATGCTTTATGGGCAGATAAGATTACTAAAAAGAAAGCTATTGGTAAAAGTCCCTTTGAATTGGTTTATGGCTTGGATGTAACCTTACCTGTGCACCTGAAATTGCCAGCTTATCAGCTCCTTCAGCTTTTTTCCACTAATAAAAATGTTGTTCAAAATAGAATAGATCAGATTGTGGAGTTAGATGAAGCTTGTAGGATAGCTTTTGATACTATATGTAAAAATCAATCTAACATTAAGAAAAGCTTTGATAAATCCTCTCGATCTAGATCTTTGCAGGTTGGAAATATGATACTTCTTTGGGATCGCAAGAATGAAAAACCAGGGAAACATAAGAAGTTCGACAGTTTGTGGCTGGGACCATATATTATTCGAGATATTGTTGGACCAAACTCATTCCACTTGAGTAGATTGGATGGCGAACTACTTGATTTACTTGCAAATGGCCAAATGCTCAAGCTGTTCTTCAAAGATGATATTTGATGCCATGGGGCATCCTCTGTGTGTTGCATGGATGCAGATTTTGGATTCTCACATTCCTACAGTGCAACAACATGTCCCCAAGTAGAGCCAGATGTTGCCACTATGTGTCAACTACCCATACCAGTACACCCCCTTTTTCGCAAAAGGGATAGCGCTTGATCAATGTATCCATGCCATTCGACTATCATCATCAGCCTGATCATGTTATTTTGTAAACTCAGTCTGCATGTGTAAATTGTAAATAGTCTTAGTAGATTTGTGTCATGTATGTAATTGCCAGCCTGATCATGTTATTTTGTAAACCCAGTCTGTATGTGTAAATTGTAAATAGTCTTAGTAGATTTGTGTCATGTATGTAATTGCCTAGGTAAACCTAATATTCTAGTGTTGATCTACGTTCCAGAAGGTTTTTTGTCTCACCGATCCATGATCGACAGAGTTTTCCTTCAGCCTAACCCCAAAGCCGGAATGGATTTTGTCATTAGAATCTTAGGGGAGTTCCAGTGTGCTAGATCGAGTCTATGTAAAGGTGATTTGGGAATAATCCTAATTATTTGGTTAGATTATTTTATTACAAATTGCTTGATCTGCTAGATTATGTTTGTGTCGCAGAACTGGGTAGTCTATGAGGGTCTTTGTCAAATGGGTTTTCCCCCCTGAGATGTAAAAATGTAAAATTCATGATGTAAAATGCCTTGGGGGTTAGAAAAAATATTAAACCCCTCATAAGTCCTAGGTCCTAGATAATTCTTTCCAAAGGCTAAGTTCGACGGTCAAATAAAAAAATAAAAAATAAAATTAAAAAAATAAAATAAAATAATAAAATAATAATAAGTCAAAATTTTGAGGAAATAAATGCAAAATTTTAATTTTTTAATATATTAAAATGCATTTAAAATTTTGACGGATGAGATTAAAAGAGATTTTGATCCTCATTGACGGTCGAGATCACTTTGACATGGATCACTTGAACTAGCCGTTGGGAAATTTATCTTTAAATAGGGGGTTAGTTCTCATTTGAGAGCATTTGATGTATGAGTCTTGTGCTAAAGAAAGCTCTCTTGTAATCGTTTTTCATGTGTAATAAAGAAAGACTTTGGGGTTGAAATCTTGCTGGTGTTACTCTTTTGGAAATGATGTAAGATGTTTTATTTCTGTGCATAAATTTAATTTCAGCCATTGATGATAGCTTGATGAAGAGTGATTTTAAACACAGGTATCTTGTTTAGTCACTATGGTTTGAATGGTAGTTAAATTTCTGAATATGATGGCAGGTGTCTCCATTAATCTAGATTTTAGTATCGTTTTCTCCCTCTTTGTTAATGGTTGAAGTAAGTTGTGCAGGAAAATCTTGATTTCGAGATCATCAGGCGTTTGGGGAAGTTCTTAGCTGAACCATCCAACTCTCGGAAAGTGCATTTTCTGAAGAGCCCAGCTAGTTCTGATCCCGGGATTATCATTTGAATTTTTCTTGTGAATGCATGAAGGGTTTTCTGAAGCACCTCATATTAAACTTAAAATTTTGAAAATATTTGTGGCATACTGACAAATCTGGCCATTTAGAGCCTTTAAACTGTGAATATTGTAATTATTCAACTGGTTTTAGGGTTTTTAGTTTTGTTTCTTGCATATTTTGTTTTTCGGTGTTTGTTATTGTCATTACATGTTGCAGATCTGAAGGTGTAGTCTTGTTCTGAAGCCAGATCTAGGCCCTGGAGGGTAAGATCTAGCCTCAACATCATTTTTGCAGGGATACTATTCAAAGGATTTTCAAATTCCTGAAGAAATTCGAGGGTCTGTTCAGGCTATTTGTCTGTTGTTCCTGGGGTTTCATTTCACAGGAAAAAAATTGAATTTTTTTGGCATACGTTGGTCTCAGGCTTAGAAAATCAAAAGAAAAACACACAAGGGAGAGGCCCACATACGCTCCCTGCCAAGCCTCGTTTCAACCCGCAAAACCCTCGCATCTGTCTGCTGTCAACACATCTTTGATCATCATCCCTCTGCTAGCATTCCCTTCAACGCTCCTCATTTGTTGCCTCCAAACGCATTTCGCCCAAGCAATTCCATTGATCTCCAAGCTGTTTTCTTCGTCACCCATCAGCTCTTCTCATTGCATTTCGTTGTCTATCTTCCTGTGTCCATTAACCATTCGAAACGCTATCCCCTCATTGCATTTCCCTCACCCGCAGTCATTATTTTTTTCGCTGCATTGTGGCTCCTTGCTCGATTTCCTTGCACGCAATCAACCTGCAAAAAATAAAACGTCAGCGAGACACATTGCTATAGTCTCGCGCGTTCCTTCCATTCTTCACGCGTCACTCATTCCGCGCTGTCTGCCCGTCGATTCTCCTCACGCAGCAAACCCGTTGAGCCACCCTCCGCTCGATCTCCAACCTGCGGCAGGCTTGTCCCTTCCTGCTGCATCAATTCTTTGCAATCGCTCCCTTGCCTGCCCTCATCACCTGCAACAACGCGTGCCTTCCTCCATCTATTCCGCGTGCTCTAACCTTCCCAACTGCAAAGCCATTTTCCATAGCTGCCTCATCGAATCACCATCGCTGTCCTCTGTTTGCTGTCGAAAACTCTCCACCGTCACAAACCTGCAGAGACAATAAGAGCACGTTTCTATTTTTTGTATATACGGGCTAGGGTTGTACATTTAGTTTTATTATATGCATTGGATGTATGTATATTGTTATAGTTAGGACTTAAGGTTAGCATAGTTAGCTTTAGAGTTAGATTTTGTTAGGTCTTAGTTTAGATTAGATTTTAATTTTATTTAGATTTTAGTTTTGTTCTATTTTGGTTTTAAATTTAGAATTTTATAATCATAAAAAATAATAAAAAAAAAATATAAAAATCCTAAAAAGGTATAAAAAGTTAATTTTAGGGTTTTTATTTTTTTAGATTTTTCTATAAAATATATAGTATATATAATTTTAATTTTTTTGAAAAAAGATAATTAAAAATTGAAAATTCCTTTCCGCACATTTTTTCTTTTGTGGTATCAATGTTTCACTTCTCTATAGTTAAATGCCCTTAAATGTTTATTTAAAGATTAGCTATCTGAAAGTGGTGATTCATTTTATGAACTGGTTAGCATTTTGTGGTCATTCAAAGTATTATATCTTTTGAAAATCTAATTGCTGAAGCATTGTTAAAGTATTGTGCATCTGGTGAATATCTCGCATCTATCTTTCGTTATTGCTTGATTAATGCTTATCGTATGCTAGACACTTCAGTAAGTATTTTCAAGCTATTGTTAAAGGGTTTGTTTCCATTTCTATTTTCTAAGCAACAAACCAATTACTCAGTTTTCACTTCATCTAGCAAAGGCACTGGTCTTAAACGTTTAAAAATTCAATCAAATTTTAAATATCAATCAAGCGCTCAATTGCCTCGCTGTGTCTCCCAACCCAGCTGGTTCCCAGTTGGTCTTCCTTTATCCCATAGGGTCTACCCCCCTTAGCCTAGGGAGACAACTTAAACGGAGAGATCGGGGATTAGGGTGACAACCCCCGGTTTGAGCGTTGTCGCGGTGCTTAGACACTCTGCGTGACAACATGACCTTCTAGACACTTGAGGCATTCTTAATTTGTTTCTTGTCACCTCTTGGTAGGTTCATTGCAAAATATTTTTCGATTTCTTTAATTCAGATTGTGCAATGCTTTATTGTCCATTGAATTTTGAACCTTTTTCATTGACACCATAGTTACTATAAAATATTTTTGCTTTCGTTAAGTGGTGATGGCTTCAATAAGAGTTTATAATGCTGATTTTCGTAGCTAGGGCAGGTACTTCTTCTCAGGGCTTGTGTTTAGGCGTTCAAAAGTTGCCCACGTTCTCTTTAGAATACTTGCTCTAGCGGAGCCGCTAGTGCGAAATCTCTCACTAGCACTAGATTAATGTGTGTTTAAATAACCACCCATAAATGAAATAAAAAATGAAATGATATTTTAACGTCCACCAGATTAAAAATAGTCTATGGGACCTATAAAATCATTGCCTATCATGCTTGTGTATTGATTGCCAAAAAAAAAGATCGAGACTCCCTTGTTATATGCTAGGTTTGAGATACCAAGCATCAGGGCTCCAACATTCCATACATTTTCAAGCCTGACAATTACAGACAAATCTATAACCATTAGTCACCATCAAACACCGCGTCAAATTTGCTCGACGATTAACTTGTAGGGTGCCCCAGGGGTTGTGTCTATACAGGTAACCCATTTAATCTCTCACTAGTCTGCTGAGAATGTGTCTCATTTGGATTGCCATATACACTTGTTACCTCGTTGCTAACACTACATTCCTGTGAAAAAAATTGTTCGTCTCATATATTTCCGTACATACATCTCGAGATTGCTAGTGGTACCATCCGTACCTGTCCATTTGTACAATTGCGACTATCAAAGCGTGCAGAACAATTGATCGAAATTAGACTGACTATAATTTGATTGAGGGAAGATAATATATGTCATAGCCTATATAGAAAAGAATATAAGTAAATCATTTATGTATATAGAAGTGAAATTATAAGGCTTTATTAAGTGATAATATAGTGGGCCTTTCAACTTTATGCACCAAATTATTACCAAGGAAGTCAATCCGAATTCAATCTATGCTATAAGAGCATTTATTTGATCTTACTATAAGGGCATTTAAAATTATAGCAATTACTTTCTTAACTTATAAAACTATTCATTAAGTATAGAAAAAGAATTATTTTTAATTTTACAAGACATTACTCGTCATTAAAGTACCAAATTCTAAGCAAAAAAAGAGACAAATTATAAAGGAAAAAAATAAGTACTAGAAAAAGAAAAAAATTCCAATTTCGATTGAAAACGGCTATAAGCGAAACTAGTTAAAGATAAAAGTGCATTTTTTAAATTAAAGTATAAAAAGGGGTATTAATAGTGATACTTATCTATGCACCCACTAAAAATAAAAGAGGGGAGTTGGAGAACAAGTGGAATTGTGAACTATGATTTCCACATATAATCCACATATAAGTCAACATTTTGGGTTATCCTTTTTGTGAAATGGAAATTGAGTATAGGTCAATTCTTAAAAATTGCAAACACTATTGTTTGATGTGTGGGAAATTATTTATTATGGAAGACTATCACGATAATACACAAATACAAATAAAAAAAATTAAAAGATGGACTCACAAAGCTTCAACAAAGCAATAAGGTGTCACAACAAAAATACAAATTTCATAGAAAATGACAATGAAATTTTTCGCTTGAAAGATCACAATCATAAATTACTTGTACAGGTCAAGAAGTCCAATGCTATGAAGCAAAATTAAAATAGGAAAAGTAAAGTTTTGAGAAGAAAATGAACGAGAGACTATCAAAGAAAGAAGAAGAAAATTTGCGCTTAAAAGACCTTAATAAAAATTTATTAGAATAAATCAAAAGTTTAAATATGAGGATAAAGACACTAATGATAAAGTGGACAATTCAGAGAACTAAGAATTTTCACGTCAGAAAAATCATAATCAAAATCTATTTACCTAGATTAAGAAACTTAAATATGATAAGAAACCAATGGAGAACAAATTAGAAGAGTTTATTACAAAAAAGCACCAGAGTCTTCAGAAGTCCAAGTTGAAGAAAAGGGAACAAACATTGATCTAGATAATATCATTATTCAAAAAGTTCCCAATCCAATTGAAGTGAAGACATACTCAGATGCTGCAGTTCAAACGACAAAAATTCCAAGTGAAGATCCAACGATCAAGCAAGCAACGTCAATGCATGAAGGGATTCATATATGTAAAGCAAATCAAGAAATCATGACAAACAGGATAAGGGAAATTCACATCACAAGAACTCCTTATCAACATCCAAATCATAAGAGTAGATATCTGAATACAAAAACAACTGACTTATGTTTTGAAAAACATTGATGTCAGCAAAATTAAGTCTTATGCTAGCAATTCATTTTTGGAAGCCTATATGTGCAAAGTTCCACAAAAGATTGATTTGGGATGGTTAGATCATTTTATAGTGCGATAATTCTGTATCACAATTAGAAGTTCATATCGTCTTGCATTATCAAAGATGACAACTCCAAGAATTGGGAAAGTTGCAACGACATTACAAGACAAAGAAAAAGATATCAAGCTTTTTCATCAATATGCTTTGATGAAAAAGCATTTCTTAGGGGTGTTGAATTTTGTAGCTATGGTCGGTCTTCATAATTTATATTTTAGCCCTTGTAATCCATAAGGAATTTGTAAGACATGTTCTTCATGTCATTTTGATTATTTAACCCTAGAAAGAAATATTATAAGACATGTTCTTCATGTCAGATTTAAAAGAGAAAAATTTGAAATTTGAATTTTTGCCTCCAAGATAGTCAAGTCGACCCTCCCTCAAGTCAAGTTGGCCCAGTGAACAGACACACCCATTCTGGACAGGTAGATCGCTATATAAAAGCATTCGACCTCCTCCACAAAGGCACTATTCGACCTCACACAAGAACGATAATTTCTGGGTATCCAAGAGAAGGAAAAGAAGGACAAGGAAGGATGAAAAGGAGGATGAAGATAATATTTCTCTCTTTATCTAGTTCGCATCTGTCTTTCCTAGCTCGCACGTGTGTTTCAACTTTCCGGGCAACATTTTCTGGGCAGGCTGAAATTTTGGGAAGACTGAGAGGCCGAATTTTTGAGTTTCTGGGCATATTCTGGAGGCCGAATTTTAGCCTAGGGCAGATTAGATCAGGCTGAATTGCAAGGCAAGATTGGAGGCTTGACTTGAGGGTTGGAGACTGGGTTTGACCATAAACTTTTTTGGTCAGTTTGACCTCATAGTTGACTAGTAGCATTAGATGTATCTCTTGTTGAACTGAAGAATTTCTCTAAGAAAAAGGTTACTGGATTTTTCCCCTAAGTGGGTTTTCCCAAGGTAAATCTTGTGTTCACTTTGAGCATTGTGATTTCTATTGTCCTTATTAATTTATGGTTGAATTTCTGAAGTGTAATTTCTTAATGTAAACATAAATTATTAAAAGAAGATCTATATCATTAGATGTAATTATTAGTATTTCAGAAATATTGTTCTTGTATCTATTGCACTTGAAAACTCAACATGGTATCAGAGTTTTGGTAATGAAAGGACGTTGAGATCACTCTCGAAGAAGCTTTGGTAAGATACCATTCTTGAGGAAAACCCTAGATCTACAATTTATTTGCTTGTTCAGGACTATGGGTGCCCATATGAAGGAAGAAAACAAATTAGAAAGAGCTTAGTAACTTTAGGGCTTAGGAAACAAGGATTGATCTTCTTCTTGCAAAGGAGGATCTCTTGGGTATTGTGAAAGGCAAGGTCACTGAGCCGGAAAAAGACAGAGAAATTAACATTTGAGAAAGATGATATTATAGCTAGAAGTATCATCGTAGATTACATCAAAGATCATTTGACATCATATATTGCAAATCTTAACTCCTCAAAGAAAATATATGATGCCCTAATTGGTTTGTACGCTATCAACAATATTGGTCAAGCAATGAGTTTGAAGAATGAGCTTTGTGATGTTAGAATGACCAGGAATGATACTATAGCCTCATATTTTACAAGGATTCCTCAATTGAGAGATCAACTTCAAGCGATTGATGAAATCATTACTGAAAAGGAACTAGTGACTACATCACTTAATGGTTTACCTGAATCATGGGACTCATTTGTAGCAGGAACATGGCTAGAAAAGAAGCTCCAAAGTTTGATGAACTGTGGATTGTGTGTACTCAAGAAGAATCAAGGCTCATATCGAGAGGGAAGATTCAAAGATCAAAAGGAGATGCTTCTCAAGCATATGCAACACGTTTCATGAAGGGAGGAAGAAGAAATGAAGGAAGAAGACCCGAAGAAAGAAGATTTGCTTCTCAAGGAAAGAGAAATTTGTCAAAGGTTCAATGTTATCAGTCATAAATTGAGTCACTATAGAAGCGATTGTCCTGAAAGATCGAATGATAGAAAGAGGAAAGGAAATCATAATGCTACCACATTAGACTTGGATGAACTTCTAAAGAAACCTAAGAATGAATATCCAAGTAATAAATAATTCTTCTATTTTTCTGCTTTTACTAGTTCTGTTGTAAATAGTGAAGACTTGTGGTGGCTAGCAGATAGTGGTGCCTCAAGGCACATGATAGGAGATTGAGACAACATCACAAGTCTGATGGAAAGAAGACTATCACAAAAGGTGGAATTTGGAGACAACAATTATGCAGTCAAAGGCATTGGGAACACATTTGTTAAGCTAGAATCATGTTATAATGTTCATCTTAGCAACATATTATACGTGCCATGTTTGAAGAAGAATTTGGTTTCTATTTCATGCTTGGAAGATATAGAAGATAGAGTAGCATTTGTTGATGACAAATTTCTTGTTTGGCCCAAAGGCTCTAGTATAGACTTCGCTAGAGTGATTGGAGTTCATGAAGGAAGGTTGTATAGACTTTTGAAACAACATACCCGAGCACTTGTACATAATGGTATTAATCCATGTTAGCTTTGGCATAGAAGATATGCTCACCTTCACTATAAAGCTTTTCTAGCCTTAAAGTAGATGGTTGCAGGTATTCCAGATTCGCAGGAAAAACATGAAGGAGTATGTAAAGGGTGTGCGCTTGGGATAAATGGCAAGAGACCTTTTCCAAGTAGCGAAAGTAGATCTAAGGAAGTGTTAGATCTAGTTCACTCTGATGTATGTGGTCTGATGCCAGTAAAGTCTCTTGGAGGCTCCTTGTACTACGTAACATTTATTGATGACTTCTCTAGCAAGATGTGGATCTACTTTATGGGGACAAAGGATGAAGTCTTTGACAGGTTTAAAGAATTTAAGGCCGAAGTAGAGAACTTGAAAGGAAAGAAGATCAAGATCCCGAGATCTGATAATGGTGGAGAATATACCTCCAAAGTGTTGGAAACTCTGAGAGGGGGGGGGGTGGCGAATCAATATTTCTTTTCAATTGTTATTTTTACTAGTTAAGATTCTTCACAATTATAATAAGAAAATAAATAATAAGAATTTTATTAGGAACAAATGAGGACACTGATCCTCTTTTTACAATAGTTTGAGTACAATAATGTTGAGGGCTCCAACCCTTCAATTCACCAGGCTCCAACCTATTGCCAAGCTCCTACTTGGGCTTTTTGAGGCTCCAACCTCTAGGGCTCCAATCCTATCTTTCTCAAGGCTCCAAACTTGTTTTAGAGGCTCAAACCGTTTAATTTTTAACAAATAGAGTGTATGAAAGACTTACCTCAACATCTAATCATCTTCTACACAAGACTGCTCGAGATTTCCAATATGCCCGCTGTCCAAGATCTTCAAGCTCTTTACTTATACAAGCCTCCAAGATCACTGTTCTAGGTTTCCAATTCTTCACTATCCAAATATGCTCCAAGACACCTAATACTCCATTGTCCAAGGCTTCTAAGTTCCTTACTTCAAAGTCAACGCCAACCTATAACTTGCTCCAACAAATGTTAATGGGTTGCTCTTTTAACTGAGGTGTGCTTCGTTGGATTCCATAAATAGTTGTTCTTGATCCGAGTTCCATAGGTGAGGTATCACAGGTCCTTAGCACACAAAGTTTGCAATCACAATTTGGAACCCACAAAATAAAGCTACCACAGATATAAATCTCCACAGATGAATGTCACAGATGCAAGTGACTGTAGGTGGTCCAAGCTTCACCATTCACACTCCCAAAGTGCTGTAGGTGGTCCGAGCTTCACCAATCACAGTTCTGAAGTGTTGTAGGTGATCCGAGCTTCACCAATCATAGTTGCTAAGTATTATACCGAGCTTCACAAATCCAAATCCAAATTGCTGACTGTTCCAAAAAGTCCGAGCCTTGATTTGATGTATAGAATCTACATCAGTCCATGCTCATTGGTTCGAGCCTTTTCACACAGGTCCGGACCCTTTTGAGTCTCAAAAACTGGTTAATAACCTAACTTCAGTGTGTCACAGGTCTTCATGTCGGAGGTCCTTAACTTGTTCCAATCACAGAATTTACCCATACATTTAAGCTTCAAAATCCTCCTCGCCCCCTTTAGTTCACGAGACGTGAACTCACCTTACTGTTTTGTGTTTTTCAGATGTTTCTTTACTGAATTACTTGATCTCAAATGAAGTGCTTAGGCGTCAATATACGCTGATTTCGACCTTCAATGAAGAGACATGTCTCTTGGTCACGGAGCGGACATATACAAGTAGGCTTAGGCTGGCTAGGGTAATCAATATATTTATATCATCTTAAAAACTCATTTTCTCATAGACTAGGAGGAGTTAGAGGGCGAGTGATAGCTCGTTATATAGGGAAAATTTTCCTCTATAAGTTGGTGAAAGAAGCATTTTAAGATGATGTCCCAAAATGTCAATAAAATATTTTTCTTTATGACTGTTAATAAATCTAGGAATAAGGGAGGGCTTCTTCATCAAGAACAAGGACATCATATAGCTAGGGTTTCATTAGGTCAAGGGCTTCTTCATTAGGACTCCAAGTTTGACCTTCAACAATCATCCATGTCATCATTATCTTCATCAGTGCTCATATTGACATTAATGACAATTATTGACCAACACAAAGAGCTCGTTGCCTTTTGTAAAGATGTTGGAATTAGGAGGGATTTGATGGTCCCCTACAATCCACAACAAAATGGAGTTGCTAAAAGAAAGAATAGAACTATTGAAGAATTTGTGAAGGCAATGATGCATGATCAAGACTTGCCTATGTTCCTATGGAGTGAAGCATCTATGACTGCTGTCTACATTCAAAATAGAATTCCTCATCGAATTTTGGAAGACAAAACTCTTGAAGAAACATTCATCAGACAAAAACCTCAGGTTGGTCATTTGAGAACATGCAGTTGTCTTGTTTATATTCATGTACCTAAAGATAAGAGAAGTTAGATCCTTCAGGAAAGAAAGGGATAATCGTTGGTTATAGTGAGTCATCAAAGGCCAATAAAATATATGTTCTAGGACAAAAGCAAGTTGAAGTTAGTAGGGATGTGACCTTTGTGAGAATGTGGCCTATTGGAAATCTAAAGAAGTTCCCATGGACTCTGATGAGGATGAAGAACATGAAGCTCCTATGAAAGAAGAAGATGCTAGTCCAAAACATCTTGTTGATCATCAAGAAGAGCCAGAAGGGCCTAGTGAACCAACGGATCCGATTGTTCCTAAAATCAGGAAGAGACCAACATGGCTTAGATCCACCTTGCAGTTTGTAGAAGGACATGCAACACCACGTGGCTCCTTGAGGGAAAGTAGGATTCCAAAGAGGTATTCTGGTCATGTAGCTTTAATGACTAATCTTATTGATTATGAACCTTCCACCTATGAAGAATCATCTAGCCAATAAGTATGGAAGGAAACTATGCTAGAAGAATACTAGTCGGTTATGAAGAATGACGCATGGGAGATTGTGCCCAGACCTGAAGGAAAATCAATGGTGTCCTCCAAATGGGTATACAAAATGAAGCTTACTGTGAATGGCAGTATTGACAAATACAAGGTGAGATTTGTGGCTAGAGGGTTCTCCCAGAAAGAGGAAGAAGACTATGACGAGACTTTTGCTTTGGTTACCAACTTACCAGATACACTACCATTAGATGTATTATTTCTATTGCTTCCTCTATGGGTTGGAGTTTACATCAAATAGGTGTAAAGACTGCTTTTCTTAATGGTGTGATTGAGGAAGAAGTGTACATAGAGCAACCTCAAGGTTTTGAGATCCATGGAACAGAGTCTCACGTATGCAGATTGAAGAAAACCTTGTATGGACTTAAGCAAGCACCTAGAGCCCAGTATACATGAATTGCGAATTATTTGACAAGACTTGGTTTCTCCAAGAGCGATGCTGATCCAAACTTGTACTTCAAGGTTGAGAAGAATGACCCTGTGATTCTGCTATTGTATGTTGATGACTTATTTCTAGTAGGTGTGGAGCATCTCATTATTTAGTGTAAGAGGGAGTTGGCTTTTGAATTCGATATGAAGGATCTTGGATTAATGCATTACTATTTGGGGCTAGAAGTATGGCAGAATCCTAGTGAAGTCTTCCTAGGTCAAGGAAAATACATTATCAAGAACTTGTAGAAGTTTGGAGTGATGGACTGTAAGTCGATGTCGACTTCCATGGTCACAACTGAGAAAGATGAGAGACTTTGAGCCATATTTGGTAGGTTTGTCCATGTACCGTAAGCTAATTGGCTTGCTGATGTATTTGGTTAATACCAAGCCAGACATTTGTTTTGCAGTGAACACGTTGATCCAGTTCCAGGTAGAATCCAGAAATGATCATTGAATTGTGGCAAATCATGTATTGAGATATTTGTGTGGTACAATTGATTATGGTTTGAGATATGTCTGAACTAATGATACACGACTGTAGGGTTATATGATGGAGATTAGACAGGGAGTGCTGAAGACAGAAAGAGTACCTCCGAAGGTTGCTTCAGTTTGGGCTCTGTTATAATTTCATGGATGGGTAGGAAGCAAACATCTGTCGTACTTAGTATTACAGAAGCTGAATATATTGCAACTGGCTTGGCAAGTTGCGAAGTAGTGTGGCTTTAGACGTTACTCGCGAGACTGTTTGATCATGTGCTAGAACCGACCGTGATATATTGTGATAAACAAAGCTGTGTGAAGCTGACAGAGAATCCAGTGTTCCATGACAGGTTGAAGCACATCAATATCAAGTACTACTTCATCTGTGGCATGGTGCTGAAGGGAGCAGGGAAGGTCCAGTATGTCTCTAGTATCTACTGATGACCAGATCGATGTTATTCTTACAAAAAGCCTCTGTCCAGTGCAAAGTTTGTATAATTCAGGGACAAGCTTGGACTTGTTGAGAATAGCTCTCTCTTTGAGGAGTGTTGTTGAGATAACATCATGGATTGACATTCTCCTTGTGTCATATATGACTAGAATTGGGGAGAATTGTCTGACAGAGGACAAACATTCTTCCTGTGTCAAGTACATTGACCAAAATTAGGATGAATGGTCTTAGAGGCCCAAAATTACGTAGATAGAGTGTGGCCTTTTCAACATCAAGTTCATTACCATCAGGCATGTTGCTGCACAAACTAGCAAGCCTAGTATTTAGGCTAAAGCTAGAGGGCACAACAAAATTTGGGACAAAGGCCCAGTGTCACCACAGTGTATGTCCCCTTCTCTTCTCGGATTTTCACCGACGGGAGGAGTCATAGTATCCCTCACTTTTGATTAATGTGCCTATACCAGGGTTTGAAGTGAGACAATGATGGTTCATTCAATGGAAATGCTCAATTGAGGCATGAGCTTTGGGAGAAGCTAGGATGGCTTTCCACGAAAAACCCCTTGGGAGAAATATTATATTGGACCTAGGGTTGAGGTATGTAATGGGATAAGAGTTCATCCAAGGTCAATACAATGAAGAGAAAAGGTTTCGCATGATATGCCACTAAACTACAAATCTTCAAGAAATCCCCAAGTCAAAAGCAACTTCAAGAGTTACCACTTGGTATGATGGCTAGGGCATCAATTATCTTGAGATTCAACCATGAGAATTATCTCAAATTTGGAGGAGAACTAGAGGAAACACTAGAGCAAAAGCTAGTCCAATTAGTTTTGCAAGAGCTCCCTCCAAATGGATTCCATACCAAGCCCTAGAGAGGCTATCTATCCTTGAAGGGACAAAAAAAGGGGAGAAAAGATGAAAGAAAGATGATTTGTTGAGTTGAGGGTGATCATGAAGGATTCTAGACCAATGCCTCCCTATTGGGGATAATGAAGTCAAGAATTACTTTGGTTTGATTATTTCACTCTATCAAGGAGACCTATGCAACTTCACTAACCCTAGAGGAGGTAGCTTCCCAACTACAAAAGAATTTTATACTTCGTTGTCAATAATTGGAGTTTCAAGGTTGCAATATGCAAGACTAACCCCTAGGAACATTTATTCATCATTGTCCATGAGTAATACATGCAACACTTCCAATAATTTTAATGTTCTCACAATTTTGCATTTCCAATTCTTCACTGTCCAAATATGCTCCAACACTCCTAATACTCCATTGTCTCAAGGCTCCTAATTCTTCATTGTCAAAGGCTTCTAATTTCCTTACTTCAAAGTCAACGCCAACCTATAACTTGCTCCAACAAATGTTAATGGGCTGCTCTTTTAACTGAGGTATGCTTCGCTGGATTCCATAAATAGTTGTTCTTGATCTGAGTTCCACAGGTGAGGTATCACAGGTCCTTAGCACACAAAGTTTGCAATCACAATGTGAAACCCACAAAACAAAGCTACCACAGATATAAATCTCCACGGATGAATGTCACATATCCAAGTGACTGTAGGTGGTCCAAGCTTCACCAATCACAGTTCCGAAGTGTTGTAGGTGGTCTGAGCTTCACCAATCACAGTTCCGAAGTGTTGTAGGTGATCCAAGCTTCACCAATCATAGTTGCTAAGTATTATACCGAGCTTCACAAATCCAAATCCAAATTGCTGACTGTTCCAAAAAGTCTGAGCCTTGATCTGATGTATAGAATCTACATCAGCCCATGCTCACTGGTTCGAGCCTTTTCACACAGGTCCGGACCCTTTTGAGTCTCAAAAACTGGTTAATAACCTAACTTCAGTGTGTCACAGGTCTTCATGTCGGAGGTCCTTAAGTTCCAATCACAGAATTTACCCACACATTTAAGCTTCAAAATCCTCCTCGGCCCCCTTAGTTCACGAGACGTGAACTCACCTTACTGTTTTGTGTTTTTCAGATGTTTCTTTACTGAATTACTTGATTTCAAATGAAGTGCTTAGGCATCAATATATGCTGATTTCGACCTTCAATGAAGAGACATGTCTCTTGGTCACGGAGCTGATATATACAGGTAGGCTTAGGCCGGCTAGGGTAATGAATATATTTATATCGTCTTAAAAACTCATTTTCTCATAGACTAGGAGTTAGAGGGTGAGTGATAGCTCGTTATATAGGGAAAATTTTCCTCTATAAGTTGGTGAAAGAAGCATTTTAAGATGATGTCCCAAAATGTTAATAAAAATATTTTTCTTTATGACTGTTCATAAATCTAGGAATAAGGGAGGGCTTCTTCATCAAGAACAAGAACATCATATAACTAGGGTTTCATTAGGTCAAGGGCTTCTTCATTAGGACTCCAAGTTTGACCTTCAACAATCATCCATGTCATCATTATCTTCATCAGTGCTCATATTGACATTAATGACAATTATTGACCAACACAAAGAGCTCGTTGCCTTTTGTAAAGATGTTGGAATTAGGAGGGATTTGATGGTCCCTTACAATCCACAACATAATGGAGTTGCTAAAAGAAAGAATAGAACTATTGAAGAATCTGTGAAGGCAATGATGCATGATCAAGACTTGCCTATGTTCCTATGGAGTGAAGCATCTATGACTGTAGCCTACATTCAAAATAGAATTCCTCTCCTGAAGAAACATTCATCAAACAAAAACCTCAAGTTGGTCATTTGAGAACATGCGGTTGTCCTGTTTATATTCATGTACATAAAGATAAGAGAAGTTAGATCCTTCAGGAAAGAAAGGGATAATCGTTGGTTATAGTGTGTCATCAAAGGCCAATAAAATATATGTTCTAGGACAAAAACAAGTTGAAGTTAGTAGGGATGTGACCTTTATGAGAATGTGGCCTATTGGAAATGTAAAGAAGTTCCCATGGACTCTGATGAGGATGAAGAACATGAAGCTCCTAAGAAAGAAGAAGATGTTAGTCCAAAACATCTTGTTGATCATCAAGAAGAGCCAGAAGGGCCTAGTGAACCAATGGATCCGATTGTTCCTAAAATCAGGAAGAGACCAACATGGCTTAGATCCACCTTGCAGTTTCTAGAAGGACATGCAACACCACGTGGCTCCTTCAGGGAAAGTAGGATACCAAAGAGTTATTCTGGCTATGCAGCGTTAATGACTAATCTTATTGATTATGAACCTTCCACCTATGAAGAATCATCTAGCCAATAAGTATGGAAGGAAACTATGCTAGAAGAATACTAGTCGGTTATGAAGAATGACGTATGGGAGATTGTGCCCAGACCTAAAGGAAAATCAATGGTGTCCTCCAAATGGGTATACAAAATGAAGCTTGCTGTGGATGGCAGTATTGACAAATACAAGGTGAGATTTGTGGCTAGAGGGTTCTCCCAGAAAGAGGAAGAAGACTATGACGAGACTTTTGCTTTGGTTACCAACTTACCAGGTACACTACCATTAGATGTATTATTTCTATTGCTTTCTCTATGGGTTGGAGTTTACATCAAATGGGTGTAAAGACTGCTTTTCTTAATGGTGTGATTGAGGAAGAAGTGTACATAGAGCAACCTCAAGGTTTTGAGATCCATGGAACAAAGTCTCACGTATGCAGATTGAAGAAAGCCTTGTATGGACTTAAGCAAGCACCTAGAGCCCGGTATACACGAATTGAGAATTATTTGACAAGACTTGGTTTCTCCAAGAGCGATGCTGATCCAAACCTGTACTTCAAGGTTGAGATGAATGACCCTGTGATTATGCTATTGTATGTTGATGACTTATTTCTAGTAGGTGTGGAGCATCTCATTATTTAGTGTAAGAGGGAGTTGGCTTCTGAATTCGATATGAAGGATCTTGGATTAATGCATGACTATTTGGGGCTAGAAGTATGGCAGAATCCTAGTGAAGTCTTCCTAGGTCAAGGAAAATACATTATCAAGAACTTGTAGAAGTTTGGAGTGATGGACTGTAAGTCGATGTCGACTTCCATGGTCACAACTTAGAAAGATGAGAGACTCTGAGCCATATTTGGTAGGTTTGTCCATGTACCGTAAGCTAATTGGCTTGCTGATGTATTTGGTTAATACCAAACCAGACATTTGTTTTGCGGTGAACACGTTGAGCTAGTTTCAGGTAGAATCGAGACATGATCATTGGATTGTGGCAAATCATGTATTGAGATATTTGTGTGGTACAATTGAAGCTTGCTGTGGATGGCAGTATTGACAAATACAAGGTGAGATTTGTGGCTAGAGGGTTCTCCCAGAAAGAGGAAGAAGACTATGATGAGACTTTTGCTTTGGTTACCAACTTACCAGGTACACTACCATTAGATGTATTATTTCTATTGCTTTCTCTATGGGTTAGAGTTTACATCAAATGGGTGTAAAGACTGCTTTTCTTAATGGTGTGATTGAGAAAGAAGTGTACATAGAGCAACCTCAAGGTTTTGAGATCCATGGAACAAAGTCTCACGTATGCAGATTGAAGAAAGCCTTGTATGGACTTAAGCAAGCACCTAGAGCCCGGTATACACGAATTGAGAATTATTTGACAAGACTTGGTTTCTCCAAGAGCGATGCTGATCCAAACCTGTACTTCAAGGTTGAGATGAATGACCCTGTGATTCTGCTATTGTATGTTGATGACTTATTTCTAGTAGGTGTGGAGCATCTCATTATTTAGTGTAAGAGGGAGTTGGCTTCTGAATTCGATATGAAGGATCTTGGATTAATGCATGACTATTTGGGGCTAGAAGTATGGCATAATCCTAGTGAAGTCTTCCTAGGTCAAGGAAAATACATTATCAAGAACTTGTAGAAGTTTGGAGTGATGGACCATAAGTCGATGTCGACTCCCATGGTCACAACTGAGAAAGATGAGAGACTCTGAGCCATATTTGGTAGGTTTGTCCATGTACCGTAAGCTAATTGGCTTGCTGATGTATTTGGTTAATACCAAGCCAGACATTTGTTTTGCGGTGAACACGTTGAGCCAGTTTCAGGTAGAATCAAGACATGATCATTGGATTGTGGCAAATCATGTATTGAGATATTTGTGTGGTACAATTGATTATGGTTTGAGATATGTCTCAACTAATGATACATGACTGTAGGGTTATATGATGCAGATTAGACGGGGAGTGCTGAAGACAAAAAGAGTACCTCCAGAGGTTGCTTCAGTTTGGGCTCTGTTATAATTTCATGGATGGGTAGGAAGCAAACATCTGTCGTACTTAGTATTGCAGAAGCTAAATATATTGCAACTGGCTTGGCAAAGTTGTGAAGTAGTGTTGCTTTAGAAGTTACTCGCGAGATTGTTTGATCATGTGCTAGAACCGACCGTGATATTTTGTGATAATCAAAGCTGTGTGA
The DNA here is from genome assembly GCA_000404065.3 of Pinus taeda. Classification (NCBI taxonomy): domain Eukaryota; kingdom Viridiplantae; phylum Streptophyta; class Pinopsida; order Pinales; family Pinaceae; genus Pinus; species Pinus taeda. The sequence goes on along the minus strand of APFE030644408.1, from coordinate 180,323 downwards.
AGCTGACAGAGAATCCAGTGTTCCATGACAGGTTGAAGCACATCGAGATCAAGTACTACTTCATCTGTGGCATGGTGCTGAAGGGAGCAGGGAAGGTCCAGTATGTCTCTAGTATCTACTGATGAGCAGATCGATGATATTCTTACAAAGCCTCTGTCCAGTGCAAAGTTTGTATAATTCAAGACAAACTTGGACTTGTTGAGAATAGCTCTCTCATTGAGGAGTGTTGTTGAGATAACATCATGGACTGACATTCTCCTTGTGTCATATATGACTAGAATTAGGGAGAATCGTCTGATAGAGGACAAAGATTCTTCCTATGTCAAGTACATTGACCAAAATTAGGATGAATGGTCCTAGAGGCCCAAAATTACGTAGATAGAGTGTGGCCTTTTCAACATCAAGTTCATTAGCATCAGGCCTGTTACTGCACAAACTAGCAAGCCTAGTATTTAGGCTAAAGCTAGAGGGCACAACAAAATTTGGGACAAAGGCCCAGTGTCACCACAGTGTATGTCCCCTTCTCTTCTCGGATTTTCACCGACGGGAGAAGTGAGGCAATGATGGTTCATTCAATGGAAATGCTCAATTGAGGCGTGAGCTTTGGGAGAAGCTAGGATGGCTTTCCACGAAAAACCCCTTGGGAGAAATATTATATTAGACCTAGGGTTGAGGTATGTAATGGGATAAGAGTTCATCCAAGGTCAATACAATGAAGAGAAAATGTTTCTAATGATATGCTACTAAACTACAAACCTTCAAGAAATCCCCAAGTCAAAAGCAACTTCAAGAGTTCCCACTTGGTATGATGGCTAGCGCATCAATTATCTTGAGATTCAACCATGAGAATTTCCTCAAATTTGGAGGAGAACTAGTGGAAACACCAGAGCAAAAGCCAGTCCAATTAGTTTTGCAAGAGCTCCCTCCAAATGGATTCCGTACCAAGCCCTAGAGAGGCTATCTATCCTTGAAGGGACAAAAAAAGGGGAGAAAGGATGAAAGAAAGATGATTTGTTGAGTTGAGGGTGATCACGAGGGATTCTAGACCAATGCCTGCCTATTGGGGATAATGAAGTCAAGAATTACTTTGGTTTGATTATTTCGCTCTATCAAGGAGACCTATGCAACTTCACTAACCCTAGAGGAGGTAGCTTCACAACTACAAAAGAATTTTATACTTCGTTGTCAATAATTGGAGTTTCAAGGTTGCAATATGCAAGACTAACCCCTAGGAACATTTATTCATCATTGTCCATGAGTAATACATGCAACACTTCCAATAATTTTAATGTTCTCACAATTTCGCATTAATTAGGGCACATTAAAGATCATGAAAAAACATTCCATACTGTTAATTTTAGGCAATGGTATGTACTATGCTTTAGAGCAATTTTATTTCAATTTCTTTATTAGCCCAGTATCAATATTCACATTAGCTATCACATCAACATGATAGTAAAATGCAGATAGAACATAAACATAAACAATAGAAGACAAGCTAAGACAAAAGGACACAAGATGTGGCACCAGCCAGCGACAAACCCCAATGTGGGGAAACCCTTGATCAAATCTTCTTTTTGTCTTCAATAGTTCAACAAAGAGAGATAGTACAATTTATAAATCTGATAATTTATAACAGCAGGAAAAGAGCCCTAACTAGAAAAGTCAATGCTGGTCAATAGGGCAGATTTGACCCTCATAAGATCGGTCAACTTCTGTCAATTTCGGCCTTAAAACAACAAGATAAAACAATCCTCAAAACAGTGAAATTCAGCCCAGTCAAAGTCTGGTCAAACAACTCACCTATGGTCAGCCCTAGTTGCAGTCAATGCTGGTCAAACTGTCCAAAAATTTGGTCTCCTGAAATTTCGGCGTCCTGAAATTTCAGACGTGTGGAGAGAGAGGCCCATAAATCCGTACCCAATCAATGAGGAGAGAGAGAGAAGTGTGAAGATGAGTGTGTCCAAATGAGGCTAAGTCACCTTCTATATATATGCAACGTTGAGGATAAATAAACGTGACTGTTGGGATTCTGAGCCTACATAAGTTTGCTGGCCGACCTTGACAACTTGACCATAATCAAAATAAATTCATAATTTCATTTGAACATGTCAAAATCGGATGATCTTTAGATCAATCCTCCACCTTTCGGAGAGAGGAATCCAAGAAAAAGATCATCTGTCGTAAATAAGATGACCCATGTGGAGTTTGGCCCTAGTTGCCAATTTTAACACTTCCTCTCAACTAGGGAGATCTCCATCTGCTAATCCATTTGCCAATCTGTACTATCTCTGCCATCAATGCACTGCGCTGCTCAGCTGAACTATGAAGAAGAAGTGATCAGAAATGTATCATACCATTCTCTACTGACCCGAAGTCAGTCCCAATCAAAGGAGAGTGTGTCATACCACTCTTACTGATCCGAAGTCAGTTCCAATCAAAAGAGAGTGTCTCATACCACTCTTACTGACCCGAAGTCAGTTCCAATTGATCCTAGATCAATATCGGTCATCTTAGCATAGGGAGTACAGTAGTACATGATGCGTCCATCGGTGGTACTATGGTACCTATCCTCATTTCCCTACTCATTGGCCAGATGAGAGATACTTCCCATGAGTCCCATATTGCATGGGTAGGATGTCTCAGTAGGAGAAGGATGAACCACTCATCTTGCCTACATGTTGCCAAAGGGTATTGCAGGGGAAGGCTGGGCCACTCACCCTGTACGCAACAAACCACCAGGGGAAGGCTGAATCACTCACCCTATGGTTGCTTATCGCTCCAAGAAGTACCCCAAGCCCCTCGGAGCTCCAAGAGCTTAATGCCCATCTCATACAGGACCCTCATAAGAGGGTCTCTCCATGACTCCAAGTCGTTCTCGGAAGGCCAAGAACTTGACCTTCCCCAAGGGCTTTGTCAGAATATCGACGACTTGCTCATCAATCCCAATGTGATGGAGCCTTATTGCTCCTTGTTGTACCATATCCCAGATAAAGTGGTACATGAGATCTATATGCTTGGAGCGATCATGAAACACGGGATTCTCTGATAATCGAATCCCACTCTGGTTGTCGCAAAGGATCACGGTGGTATCCAACACATGTCCAAACAACTCACTGAAGAGCTTCCTCAACTAGATAGCTTCACAGGAGGCCATACTAGCAACTATGTATTTGGCCTTGGCGGTGCTCAAGGCAATTGATTTTTGCTTCCTGCTCATCCAGGATATCGAAGCAACACCCAAATAAAACAACATCCAGAAGTGCTCTTGTGATTCACCACACTGCCAGCCCAATCAGTATCAAAATAAGCATGCAACCTCACATCTCCAACAATGTATCTCAGTCCATGAGTGATTGTGCTCCGAAGATATCTCAAAAGATTCTTGGCACCAATCCAATGTATATGATGAGGCTGAACCATATATTGGCTCAATGTGTTAACTGCAAAACATATGTCCGGATGGGAGTTCACCAAGAACATCAGTGCTCATATGAGTTGATGATACTCAAAAGCATTTCCCAATTCAGGTCCAACCACACTACCACATAACTTCTTAAAGTTAAGTTCCATCAGAATAGTCACAGGCTTGCAGTCCACCATCCCAAATCTTTCCAATATCTTCACAACATATTTTCCTCGAGAAAGGAAAATTTGACCTGGCTTTTGCCAGACCTCCAACCCTAGGAAATAGTGCATCGGTCCTAGGTCCTTCATCTCAAATTCAGAAGCCAACTTCCTTTTACATTTGTGAATGAGAGTATCTGCACTTCCATCAGCTCCATGCTTGATTTTGTAGAGCCACTTAGAGGTGACAACCGATTTGTCATGGGGTCTAGGGACCACATACCATACATCATTCTTCATAATTGACTCGTATTCTTCATTCATAGCATCCTTCCATACTTGATGCTTCACGACTTTTTCGAATGATGAAGGCTCATTTTGAATGATAGTGCTCTTGGCGGTCAAATATCCTTGATACCTGTTCGACTCCTTGCTTTCACGGAAAGTCCCCCTTGGTGTAATGTGTCTATCGACATCTTCGAGAGTCTCCCTAAGCCATGAGGGTCTCCTTTTGGAGGAGGATCAATAAGATCCATAGGTTTATCAACATCAGACATTGTTTCGTCTTCTTTTGCACCCTGATTTCTGGTGTTAGCTTCTTTGTCCTTTCTTAGGATAGGAAGGTTGTTGATCTTCTTGAGGGTCATATCTTTGTCGAAGGTGACATCATGACTTATCTCAACTTCCTTTTGACCAGCCACATAAATTCAATATCCCTTAGAATTTTCATTATAGCCCACAAAGATTCCTTTCTTCCCAGATGCACCCAATTTGCTTCTTTTCTCTGTCGACACATGAAAATATATGGGACTTCCAAAAATTCTAAAATGAGAGACATCGGGTTTCTTACCAGTGAACATTTCTTTAGGAGTCTTGGAGTCCAATGCTTGATGAGGGCATCGGTTTTGAACATACACGACGATATTTGTAGCTTCAGCCCATAGGAACTTTGGAAGGCCTTGATCATGAAGCATGGTACAAATTGCTTCTACAATAGAGCAATTCTTCCTTTCAGCCACACCATTCTTCTCAAGAGTGTATGGCATTGTAGTCTCCCTCTTAATGCCAGCTTCTCTGCAATAATCTTGGGATTCATTAGATTCATACTCTGTACCATTATCAATCCTCAATATCTTTATTTTCTTCTTAGATTGGTTTTCGATCAAGGCTTTGAAGAGTCGGAACCAGGTGAACACTTTGTCCTTCTTCTTCAAGAAGTAGATCCATGTCTTGCGAGAATTGATAATATAAGTATCCTCCCAAAGAGTTTATGGGCATCATACTAGATATGTCGGAGTGGATCAATTGCAATATATTTGTGGTCTTTCTATTACTTGAGGGGAATGGTCCCCTTGTAAGTTTTCCTTCGGCACATCCTGAACATACACCTTCATGCTCTACTTTGAATTCGGGCATTCCTGTCACCATTTGTCTCACATCGGGTAGGGCCTTATAATGAAGATGGGCAAACCTTCGGTGCCATAGTTCAGATTGTAGAGATGTGTCGCAAGACATGGCTCCCAATGGACTTCCTCCAACTTGATACAAAGTGTCAACCCTGAACCCAAGAGTACACGCATCTTTAAAATTTCTTTTCCAAACAGGTACCTTTCCATCGATGAATGCCACCTTGAATCCTTTCCCCTCCATGGCTGAAATGGACACCAGGTTCTTCTTGAGATCAGGTACATATAGTACTTCTTGCAAATGAATAATGTTACCTTGATTCAATTGAAGGGTAACATTCCCTACTCCCTTCACGGGATAGGTGGCATCATCTTCAAGGATGATCTCCAAGTTTGTCTCCTTTTCTATTAGATTATAGAGGGCTTCCTTGTATCCAGTGAAGTGCCTTGAGGCACCACTATCAATCAACCAATTTCCCAAAGTGTTCGGAGGAGAGGCAGTGGAGAGGGCTGATATAAGATAATACTCTTTTTTGCTTATTATTAACAACATTTGATTCTTCATACCTGGAGTTCCTTGATTTCTTGGAAGGTCGACCATTTCATTGATGCCCCACATTCCTTTTTCCTTTGCCATTGGACCTGCCAGTCCTTTGATTGTTGTTGTTGAAATTGCCCCAGGAATGATTGTGATCATCATCATGCGATGTGTCCCTTATATTTGGACACTCCATTGCATAATGGCCAAACTTATTGCAAACAAAGCACCTGCCCTTCCTTCCTCCCTTAGATCCAAGCTTTCCATGGAAATGACCTTTAGACCCTGCATTATTTCTCCTTTTGGCACGAGCGAAGAATGCAGTGGGGTTGCTTCTATTAGAAGGCATTTCTTGCTCCACCATTCTTGTTTCTTCTTGAATGCATCTCGACATCAATTCTTCAAACCCTGGAATTCGATCATTGTTGAGGACGGTGGTTCTAAATACATGCCACTCGGGTAGGAGTCCTCCAAGGGTGGTGAGAGTAAGTTCCCTGTCAGGAATGACTTCTCCAATCGAGAGTAAATCATTCTTGATCTCAGTAATCCTCAAGAAATAGGATTGAATATCCTTTCTTAGTATCCTTCAACTTATTCTTGAGAAATAGAATTTGATTAGCATTACTAACCTTGAACATGTTGACCAACCTGTCGTAGATCTCCTTAGAGGTCTTCAGTGTGGAGATGTAGGCCACTAGATGCTTGTCAATGGAATCCCTAATAATCTTCTTTGCTTTGACTTTAGCCCTATTGTACTTGGTCTTCGCAGCAACTGGTGCATTTGAAGGAGGTTCAGGGATTTTACCCTGCACATAGTCCTTCACTTCTTTTTCTTCCAAGGTCAAATCAAGAGACATCTTCCATCCGTGATAGTCAGATTTATCCTGGAGCTTGTCTTCAGCCAGGAAGTAGGATGAGGAACCCATTGAACCTTTTGTCCTTGTCCAAATTTCTTTGGTGATTGCTCTTTCACTCTTGTTTGGGCTTTGTCTTCACCTCAGCTCTGATACCATTTTAATTTTAGGCAATGGTATGTTCTATGCTTTAGAGCAATTTTACTTCGATTTCTTTATTAGCCCAATATCAATATTCACATCAACATGATAGTAAAATGCAGATAGAACATAAACATAAACAAAAACAGTAGAAAACAAGCCAAGACAAGAGGACACAAGATGTGGCACCAGCCAGGGACAAACCCCAATGTGGGGAAACCCTTGATCAAATCTTCTTTTAGTCTTCAATAGTTCAATAGAGAGAAATAGTACAATTTATAGATCTGATAATTTATAATAGAAAAAAGAGAGCCCTAACCAGAAAAGTCAATGTTGGTCAACAAGGCAGATTTGAAACTCATCAAATCAGTCAGCTTCAATCAACTTTGACCTCTAAACAACAAAATAAAACAATGCTCAAAAGAGTCAAATTCAGCCCAGTCAAATTCTGGTCAAACAACCCACCTGTGATCAGCCCTAGCTGCAGTCAACGCTGGTCAAACTGTCCAGAAATTCGGTCTCATGAAATTTCGGCCTCCTGAAAGTTCAGCCTCCTAAAATTTCGGACATGTGAAGAGAGAGAGGCCCAAAAATCCGTACCCAATCAATGAGGGGAGAGAGAGAGAGAGAGAAGTGTGAAGATGAGTGTGTCCAAGTGAGGTTAAGTCACCTATTTATATGCAACGTTGAGGATGAATAGACGTGACTGTTGGGCTTTTGAGCTTACATAAGTTTGCTGGCCAACCTTGACAATTTGACCATAATCAAAATGAATTCATAACTTCATTTGAACATGTCAGAATCGGATGATCTTTAGATCAATCCTATACCTCTCAGAGAGAAGAATCCAAGAAAAATATCAACTGTCATAAATAAGATGACCCATGTGGAGTTTGGCCCTAGTTGCCAATTTTAACACATACATTAAACATTAATCATTGTAAAATATAACATCAAAATGTACTTACAAGACAATGAGAGTATATCCATCCATCAATATTGCAAAAAGAAGCTCCAAGAATGTAATGTTCCTAACTAGGAAATTTAGTGATACACAAAGCAAATAGACAAACCAACATCCAGAAATGAGATACAAGCAATAAACACCCATGAAATCACTAGAGATAGGGAACATCCGAGCCATTTTATTAAATATTTTTGGGGAAAATATAATAGTGATGAATGGTGCACTTGAGCTTGTCTCCAAGGACAAACATGACAAAACCCAGGTGAGCAAATGATGATCCTAGAGCTGCCCAACTGTTGCTCCAGAGGTGATCTACGTTGCCCAGAAAACTGCATTGCCTGCTGGAAAGGATGTGGTGGAAACCTTGCTTCCTATGCTTAGAAAATTCTAGCCGGCTCCTCACCAAAAAAACACCAAAACCCAGGAAGGGTTTGGCCTAGTTTAGACCCCTGAAAATCGACCTCCAAGGACCACATCCTCCTCCTCACGTTGGCAATCTGGGCTTGTCTGGAGCTGGCTGGGAAAGCCCTCCAAATCTGCCCCAAAACACTGAGATTCTATCCCTTATGGCTTTCCTCCCTTCTCTCAACTGACCCCAACTTCGTAGCTCTCTCCACCAACTCCCATGTGAGCCCCAGAATGGCCCTCTGCATAGTCCACCGAAGTTGTAAGTCGAGCCCCCCAAATGCAGCAACCTCCTGCCCCCAAACTCCTCCCAAAGGCTGATCCTCTGTTGTACTCCAACTCTGCATACTTTCCCGGCAAGTGTTGCCCGGATGAACTCCTAATCACCTTTGTGTGTTTCCCCTTTTGCATGTTCCTGAAATACGCTCAGCTGGTTCGAAGGCTGAGTGGTATGGCCATAAATCTCCTCCAGTTCTCCTCAAGGTAGTGTGAAATGCCTTCCTAGGATGGCACTCGAAGTCCCCCAAGGAAAGGTTGAGTCTCCCTCCTGAGAAACTCGATGCTAAACAATCAGGTAACTCGGCTAAGCAACTCGAGCAACACAAGTAAATTCGATGTGCATGTCCATACCTCATTTGGGGAGATCTTCCTCCTTATATCTTCGTGAGCCTTCCTTCCCCCCATGTGGGCCCCTCCCCAAGCCATTCGATTCCCCTCCAAGGCAATTTGAATTGCCCAAGTGCTCAAGTGCGTTTTCCCACGTGGGTGGTCCCCACCTTCCACTAGCAACCTAATTCACTCTTCCTTTCTCCTAAGTTCCTAAGTCAAAAATGCTTGGGTTCTTTTACTTATCAAAATTTATGCAAAATTGTGCAGAGACCAAAACCTGTTACAACTTTATTTGGCAAGGGACATGACAAAGAAGTAGAGAGATTGAAATCCAAGTGATGATGATAAACACAAGTGAGGCATCTTATATTTATATGAGGCTCCTCAAGTTCGAATTTGCCTAATTTGGCCTAATTAAGCCCCTAATAATATTTTAATGTGCAAATAACATCTCTTTTGGTGACAGGCCCACCAAATAGCTTAATAAGTAAAAAATATGCCATCCAATGCTAGCCAAAATGATAGAAAATAATGGTCAAGGGGGTCGTTGGAACTTTTGAATGAGTTGTCAAAGTGCCGTGATGAAGAGGAGGGCTCCAAAAATGATGATCAAGGGGGTGGCCCCTAGATTTCAAATCAAAACATCCTATGGTGCTCCAATGTGGCTGTGGGGCACAATTAATGGTCTCATGGGTCTCCAGTGGCTCAATAACAAGTCGATGCTCCATCAATGAGGGGTAGAAGATGATGCATGCCCTCCTGTGCCTCTCTAGATGAGAGAAAACCCCATATGGGCCTTGGATCAATTTCCAAGTGTTGGCTTCAAATGTGTGGCCAACTGGGCAACATGGTCCAAGTGCATCACCTTCTTTGTATGGTTGGGGCATGAACAAGCAATGTGTGGTGTTGAAGACGCCCATGGTATAGCAATCAATGCTTTGCTGTGGTGGAGGCCCACGGCTCTCAACGCTCACCCTCCAAGTGCCATTATGACCCTCTGAAGGGCTTGGATCCCGTATAAGGAGGCCAAGTCCAAGATGGAGACCCACTTGCAATCCTGTATAAGATCCATTGTGTCTCCTCACCTTCCAGTACAACCAATCATTAATGCAATTGAGTAAATAAGCTTGTTAATTAGGGGCAAAAGTGGATACTTCATAGTGGTATGCCCTTCCAAATGGGCTTTAGAATGTAGTAATGTACATGTTTTACCTTGCTTGACAAGAGAGGTTAATAAAGGACCCTATTAGGTGGTTTCAGCCTCTAAGGGAGTGACAAGCCCATGGTGCATCCATCAAATGGTAGGTGTCATGTGAGATGATGATGGAACAGAGTAGGGCAATAGGGAAGGCTCCAAATCACATGCCATGGTACAAGGGAAGCTAGAATGAGGGAAGCCCACACCTTAGGTATATGAATGTAGGAGGGAGCAATCATGGTACATGAGTTACCCTGACCTTTGTATTTCCACCCTCCTTCATATGCCTTTTTCCTTTTATTGATTTGTCTTTCTTCTACTACTCGGGGCTGCAGGGGATGAGAGCATGATATGTATGATGTAGCAGTTATTACCCCCTTAAGGTTGGGCAATTCATTGCTTACCAGGGTTGGGACAATCATGGGTTCCTTAATGATGCAGGGGCACTCATAGGGGCCCTAGGAACTAGGGTGATGGCCATAATGATAGAAGGTAGAGCTCATGTTTGGCATTTGCCCATGTGCTAAATTTTATTGTCCTGGCCATCTTTTGCATTTTGTGGTGCATTTCCTGTTGTATGTGGCCATATTATGCTTTTATCTTTCTTTTTACCTACATCAACCTTCGGGGCATCGTTCGAGGCCCAACCCAAAGTGTGGACTGTTGAAAAATGTATCTAGGTTCGGTCTTCATAAAATGGATTTGTCAATTTTTTATTATTATTATTGTTACAATGACTCATTAAAGCATGGGGTTCATGCTTGGGTCATCATCTTATTAGTTAAAGTCCCCATTGTGGACTCTTAGGATTAATAAAGAGTCATTAGAGTCATTGTATATTTTATGAGACCCTTCTTGGGCTTTCGCACGATGTAAAAATAATATTTTTTTAGTCAAAAATGAATTATGTAACCTCCACACCAAGTCGGCCTCAAGAAGATCAAGTCAGCCTCGAGGAAGGCAATTCAACCTCATTGGAAGGCTATATATACAAGGCAGTTCAACTTCATTTGGTGCATCTCACTCTCTCACACATAGTTCGATATTTGAAGCTGGAAGCTAGGAAAAGTGCCAAGTTGAAGGAAGAGGCTAAAAGGAGTGAGAGTTTGGTCAAGGAGGAAGGGAAGAAGAAAATCGAAGTTTTGGTGTCTCTTTCTCTCTCTTGTGTGGGCTGGTTTAGGAGATCGAAGTCTCTAAGTTGCTAGGGTCGAAGTGCTACTGCTGCTAGGTCGAAAGTTGGATCAAAGAAGGAGAGGCTGGCTTGGTGTTGAGGAGGCCTTTGTCTAGGTTGAAGAGTCTCAAGGAAAACTATTGAAGGAAGATATTTTTGACTGGGTTGTCCCCTAGATAGGGGTTTTTCCCTTGCAGAGTGCCTACATCTGGTGTCTTGTGTTTTTTGTGACCTTCATGTACACATAATTTGGTAATTGCTTGATGAAAGATAATATAACAAATAAGTAAAAGAAGCCAACATAATTCACAAGTAATTATCATGAAAGAGAAATCTTACCCTAATCCTACTAGCATTGATTTCTCAACATGGTTTCAGAGCTAAGGTCGAAGAAGATTGAAGATCACTTCGTTGGCTTAAAAGAAATGATTGCTCCCTCTATGATAAGAATGGGATTTAATTCTACAAGAAGATGGATCTAGAAGATTGTCTACTACTTAATCAACAAGGTCAAAAGTCAAGGGTTCTTAGCTGCACTTACAGGATCACTTAATGATGATAATGCATGGATCATTGTCAGTGGAGCATCAAGGCATATGACAGGGGAAAGTAAACAACTACAAACTCTATCATAGGAACCATCTTCCCATGCAGTGGAATTGGGTGACAACAAAAGCTATGTTGTTAGAGGCTTGGGATCAACATCTTTGAAGCTAGAGAATGGAGCAAAACTACATCTCAACAACATACTATATGTTCCAGGTTTGCAAAAAAAATTGCTTTCAATTTCTTGCTTAGAAGATAAAGGGGATAGAGTTGCTTTTGTTGATGGAAAGGTTTTGGTTTGGGGAAAGGATTCAAGTATTGATAAAGCTAGGGTTATTAGAGTTCGTGAAGGAAGTTTGTATAGAGTCATTAGACCACCTCCTCAAACTCTAGTTCATATGGAAATATCTTCTATTGAGCTATGGCATAGACGATATGGTCATCTTCACTACAAGGTCATTCCTACTCTTAAACATCTAGTTCATGGCACCCCCGATATTAAAGAAGATCGTGAAGGAGTCTGCAAGGGATGCTCTTTGGGAAAACACACAAGAAAACCATTTTCAAATAGTGAAACAAGGTCTAAAGAAATATTAGACCTCATACATTTTGATGTGTGTGGGCCCATGTCTGACAAATCACTTGGAGATCATCTTTACTATGTAACATTTATTGATGATCTCTCTAGAAAAACACGGGCCCACACACATCAAAATGTATTTGAGAAATTCAAGGAGTTTAGATGCGAAGTGGAAACCTTAACCGAAAGAAAGACAAAAACTTTGAGATCTGACAAAGAATTGATTGCATATTGTAAAGAAGTAGGAATTAAGAGGGAGCTTATTGTTCCCTTCTATCTCGAACAAAATGGAGTGGCCAAAAGAAAGAATAGGACAATTGAAGAAGGTGTACGAACAATGCTACTTGATCAAGAGTTGCCAAAGTTTCTATGGGGAGAAGCGACAATGACACCCTTATATATTCAAAATAGAAGTCCTCATAGAATTCTCGATAATATGACACCTGAGGAAGCATTCACTGGAAGGAATCCAAGTGTGTGTTGGAATTTCTAAGTCTAACTGTTAGAAACCCACTATGTACTTTTCTGATTTATTTCTGCCTACGTGTTCTGATTAATTAACAAGTTATTTACCATGTAAACACTGAAAATAAATACAAGTACATGCTTAACACATTATAGATCATCAACTAAAGGAAACAAAACAAGCACACAAGTGACACCATTGTTTTTGGTCCAATGTCCCTGGAAAAACCCAATGCGGGAAAACTGGTGCAACTATTTGAGGGTTTGTATTATTAAGCAGTTCCATAGTACAATCTGGGTGCCAAAACCAGCTCACCCAACAGAGAATAATCTCACTAGTAGTATCTCTCCTTCGGAGATAGATTTCCGGCTGAAACCCCAGATAAAGACTTCGATGGCGCCCAAATCCAATCTGCCCCACGAAAACCCAGCGTCAGCCTCTAGGGACTGCTTCAGCCCTTTCTGGCCTAGTGTTTGCTCAGCGTCACCCTAGCTCGGCCTATGTCTTTGGAGGCACTGCGTCAGCCCTTAGAGCCTCTGCATCACCCACGCTGGCTCTCTGAGGCACTGCGCAGCTCCTGGTTGCCTCTGCGTGAGCCCTGGCTCGTAAATTTCTTTTGGACAGAAAAACCTTGTGAGGAAACCCAAGGGATGCTTCCGCCTCATTCATGAGTGGCATCCCTAGTAAACTTGTTGGCATACACTAGTGCATCTTGCTTGGGGATTCCAACTAGGCACCTACTAGCATGCAACTATCTAAATGCCCAACAATATTGGCGAAACTGGTTGAGCAAACCCCTTGGGCTTTTATTCTTGTAATCTATATAGACTTCCAAGAACTTTGACAATGATAATGGTGGGTTGAATCTAAAGTTTTGATGCTATATATTCTCATATAATGTCTATAAAGTAATATTTTGTGGGAAAAGCCAAGTAGTTAAACGTTTTTACTTATAACTATTTAAATATATCAGTACACTTTTGGCACCGTGACATAGATTCTGCCATGCAGGTCCTTATTTTATTGTGCTATTTGGTTTTTAAATATCTATATTCTTAAGATAGTCACAGTTATTTCTACTTCTCAAAAACTAACTATTTTTTCCCCTTCATTTTTCATTGCCCCTATATAAATATGGTATAGTATCAGTCAAATTGTTCAGCAATATGAGGCAAGTCTAAATTTTTTGTGTGATATGTGGATATTATCATTGCTTTTGATAATTTTAGTTCCTAACCTAAAAATTTCCTTCTACTTGTTGACATTTTTGTGATGTTATACTAGACTTTTTATTTTTATCCTTGTGTTCATGTTGCCTTATTATTTTTCATGCTTTCTACATCTCTTTAGAATGTCATAGTTTTACCACTTTTTGGGGTTGATGCACATGTTTAATGTACAAAGTGACTACGATTTTCACATAGTTTTCATTCCGTGTTGCTAATATTTTTGAATCCAAAAGTAACACTTATGTTTCTTTACCATTCTCAGAGGGTCTGGAGAGGACACTGTGCGACTGGAAATATTGCAGAACAGTTTCGATATCAGTGGGATGCACATTTAACTCGATCAGAAGATATTTCTTTAAATGCAAAACAGATATCAGAAGATATTGTAAGACCCTTTCTTTTCTTCATATGTCGGCCAGCCAAACAGTATCAGAAGGTTGATGGAAGAGATGATGATCAACGCATGGTGATGTGCTTCAGAATACTTTTGCAAAGCATTAACTGTGCTGGTATGCTAATGTCTAAGAAATTTCAATCTATGACTTATTTCACTCCACACAATATTAAATGTAAACTTATTACCAATGCCAACCACACAGAGCAACCTATTTTGATGTTGTGAAATACAATCTCCAAGGTCTATGTTCCTTCCAGAAGAGAAGAAATATTGCTTTTCAATGTTTCATGTCTGACTGCAACCATATATCAGGTCTATGTGCAGATTTTGTTGGGATTATGGACTTTTAAAAAATAGTTTTGAAGTCTCCTGTCATTGGTTTAATTGTAGAGGTCCAGAGGACTTGTTTTTGTATCTTGTGCTCGGTTCTTTGTTTTGTATCTTGTACCCAAATGCAAATAAACATAAGCACCCTATTGCAAAATGATTAAAGTACCTTTTGATTGGAAGCCCACCTTCGTCCACGTGCTCATGCTGGATGGGTGAGAAGCATATGGCTGATGCAAGTGGCGGAGATATAATGGCATGCCATCAGCTAGTGGTGGCTGTTAGGAGCTGCTGGCTGGCTGTCAAAAAGAGGAGAAAAGTTTTCTCCTATAGTGTTATCCATTTTGGTGGGAAACACCTGTTGAAAATTCAAGTGCAATATAGACTAGCACTAATTTCTGAACACTGATAACCACTTCAGATGAATTGTATATTCTTTTAGCATTCACAACTTCTTCATCAAACAACTACACATCAGAAATTCAACCATAAAAATAGAAGGTACTGTAGAGATCACAGTGCACAAAATCAACACAAAGTTTACACTGGGACAACTCACTTGGGGTAAAAGCCCAGCAATTCTTTCCTTAGCGAATCAATTCAACATGAGACATCAGAGTCAAGACAATAAACAAACTGACCTGCAAAGTTGTCCACCAAGAGTCCAAGTCAAGACCTCCACAATATGCCCTGGTCAACTTGGTCAAGGGTTTGCACAAAGGTCTGAAATTTGTCCTATCTTCCACAGAAGTTCGGACTTGACCACAGAGAGAAACCACAAAAATTTTTGGTCCTTTCACGCAGAAACTTTGGCCCTTTCATAGTGATTAATGAGGACACAAAGGACTATTCACCCTCCCCTTTACTTTTATTTCCACCTATGATTTAAATGTGGAGCTAAGCTAGGGCCTTCTGCCTTATAGGGTTTTCTTAGATATTCTTCTTCTATTCTTTTATTGTCATTTATATTCATTGTATTTTGAAAGCATTTTTAGCTCCACGGGTGTTGTAGGCACTCTGATCTATTTAATGGCCACTGATTGTAATTTGTAGTTCCTTTGACCTATCACTTGGTCATTTGTGGACATTAGTAAAGTATATGATCTTAATCTTATCCTGAAGATTATTAGGACGAGCCTCATTTGAATTGATTGACATTTTCTTGATTCAATGTTTGTTTATATTAAAGTCTTTGAAATGATTTAACCTTTTGCCATCCTTTCTGTCTTTGGATATCTAAATTTACTACCTGTCAAATTCTTGAAAGAGCATAATTAACCTTGTTAACTTTGTGTTGAAGAAAGTACTAATTTGTAACCTTATAGCACTGATGTTTTTTTTTGTGGAATCTTGATATATATTGCAGATCCAAAGAAAAACTTTTGCTCACTAGCATTTGGCTCTGCTGAAGAGCGTACCAGATGGTTTTACCAAGCTCATAAATTGTTTTCAACTTGCTCCTCTACTCTGGCCAAATATAGATCTCTATCTTCTAATGTGGGAGGTGCAACAGCTTTGGCTATCGCCCTAGCAATGCGTTTAATGGTTGCCCTAACTGACATAAACACTTGGAAGAACTTTTTAAAAGAATGCATGGGAGATGGAAGGCTTGTTGTATGGAATCTGATAAACTGGATAGCAAATAGAAATGCTGGCCTTTATTCTTCAGTTCGCCAATACATTATGACATGCAATAGTGCAGTGAATAGGAAAAACAAGGCTGCTGTACAGACAGATGAGACTTTTATCATTACTGCAAGTGCTATAACCATGGTCCTTCGTCCTTTCCATTCTATGCCATCCGATTTATGTGAAAGTGTCTTTTCTATATCAAATCAAACAAATTGTCTTGAAGGTTATGATGCTGGAGTTAAAAGTGCAGCAGAGCAGTTTTGTGTATATATACTTACAATTCCTTATCTCACACGGAGGCTTCCTGCTGCATTGTTACCTGCTCTTCAACATTCATCGACTTTCTCTCCATGTTTGAGAACAATGGTGGTACGTAACTTTTGAAGATGGGAAGAACCATTGTTCTCCTCTGATTCTGTGTTTACAAATTCATATTTGTCATACATGCATGTAAATTGTATCCTATTCATAGGGATTACCAACCTGAAAACGAAAGGGAAACAGCTAAAAGCCGCTTGCCGTAGAAAAAATATATAATGTTCATCATTGGATAAATTACTGTTTGATGGAAGCATTGATATTTTTGATTTATCTGCATTGGATCCTTTAATGCTAGTACCATTGGAGTTCTCAAAGTTTGGTTTGCCTGCTATGTATCCCTGTGACTGAATAATTGCTTGGGTCCTTTAATGATGTTATTTTTAAAGTTTGGAGTTATCATTGGTTGCTTCGAAATCATCACTAGTGAGATTAGAAGTCAGCATTTTTCTTGTCATCACAGTTAAATGAACTTGTTATGATATTTACTCTGTAGTAAGTACATCTCATTATGATATTGGCTTCTCTGTTTTGTCCTTTCTTGTATCTCATCTGAAGGACTAACTAGGCTGTGGCAGGTAATGGCAGATTTCAAAGGAAGTTATATTCTTGGACATGACAAATTTGGATCTGCAGAAGCGGATGGAGATTCCAAGTTCTGCTTGGGCTCTGACAAATGTTGTTAATTTGGCATTAGGTTCTATCGAGAGCCCTGAACATTCTGGACAGCTTGTGGAGGGCTTATGTTGTAGAGAATATGTGTTTGCTCTTTCCTGTATTTTAGAGAATTTGATGCCATGGATTGAGAAAAAACGGCGATCAAAGCGAAAAGTAGATGAGGATGAGGGAGAATATGATGACCATAGTTCTAGTGTTCCCAAGCACCATTTTTTGAGTGGTACAGAAAGTGGGGATGGATTTACTGAATTGACTTCTTCACTCATCGAGTATTTGAGGCCAGTCCATCAGCAGTGGCATCTGCACCAGCTTCTAGCTACAGTGAAAAAGGAAGGTTCTTCTGTGCATAAAGTATATCTGGGTCATGGAGGCTTAAAGACAAAATTGGAACTGCAAGATGTTGCCCACTTGTATTCATACCTGCTCGCTACCTTTTCTTCCTTGAATTCCTTTGGTGGACCTGTGCCTATTCTCAATTTATTAGCTTTCACTCAGGGATTTTTGTCACAGTTGTGGGAGTGGTTAGAGAGATTTCTTATTTTCAAGAAAGATGGATTTACAAGAGTTCAGAAGCAATTCCAGACCAGTCTAAGTATTGGTGAGAACCAAATTCATGATACAGTTGGCAGAAAGGAGGAAAGTTTGATCAGAAATGTAAGCAATAAATGGGCCTCTGCCTTTCTAAGAACGAAAGGGAAGTCTTCAAATGGAGATAGCAGTGCTGATATGTGTAAAGATAACTCTCTTCAGCAATATACTGATAAAGATGATGCATGCACAGTATGGGACTTGGAACCTATGAAGAAGGGTCCTCAAGGCATTCCAAAAGATACTTCAACAATGTTACTTCTATTTTGTGCAACTTATGCCCACTTGCTTATGGTTCTTGATGATGAAGAATTCTATGAAAAACAGGTTTGTTTCCCTATTGTGATTCATATTTTGCTAGTTACCATGGCTACAGTCTTTCTTTTGTTGCTTTTTCAGCTACATCCCTTTATGTTGAGCTTTTACTTTTCAAACAGGCTCCTTTTACACTGGAACAACAAAGAACAATTGCGGCAATGCTTAATACAATGGTCTACAATGGCTTTTTGAATAATTCTGGGCATCATAACAATCCTTTGATGGATGCAGCTGTTAGGTGTTTGTACTTTTTATATGAAAGAGATTGTAGACGTAGTTTCTGCCCCCCATCTCTATGGCTTGCTCCTGCTGTCAAATATCGTCCTCCAATTGCTGCAGCAGCTAGAGCACATGAAGCTGTGTCAACTTGCTTGAAGTTGGGAGACTCATCCGTGCCTTCAACGATGGGTTCTTTGGTCACAACTACTCCACACGTGTTTCCTTTTGAAGAAAGGTATTGAAATGTTACCTTTTTGATGTATGGGTTTTAATTCTATTCCCTATGATGCCAACTAAGAATATCTTGTACTACAAATACTTCTCAGAGTGCAGAGTCAGAAAAATTTGTGCTGCTAGTGGATTGTGCATATATAAAAAAGGAATTAGGGGGATTATAACTTGATAAGGAAAACCAAATTAAAAATCCAACATATTGCTAGTAGCAAGGCTGATGTACATACTATAAATGGTGAAAGAAAGTTATGGGAAGGTGGTGATGATCAGAAACTTGAATTAGTTTTGTGTGACACATGGAACCCCTTCATAGAACTGTCATCAATAGCAATAATAATGCTTTGTAATCTATTCTGAGAGGTGTGCAAAAATGTGTATGATGAAGTAATGGAATGAAACATGACCAACGGTGCTTTGTTACCGATTTTTGGTAGCAATACAAAATGGAAACGTGGATATCTATGGCTATCTCTGATTTGGGTCCTACAAAGATGCGTAGATTAGAGCTAAAAATTATGTAGGGGTGAACACTTCTGAGTATATAATCTTTTTATATTTTAATGTGAATGTTGCTTGTAATATCAAAGTCCTTCAGTTCTGTTCATGACTGTTTAGAAGACAACTTTTGGTATTGTTGTTAGGAACATGGAGGTGACCTGAAAAACAATTATAAACCATGTTGGGAGAAAATTGCTTATGCTGAGCAAGCATAGAATGCGAAGCATGCCATATATTAGTGCTAAAAAATATGTAGGGGTGAACACTTCTGAGTATATTATCTTTTTGTATGTTAATGTGAATGTTGATTGGAATAGCAAAGTCCTTCAGTTTTGTTAATGGCTGTTTAGAAGACAACTTTTGGTATTGTTATTAGGAACTTGGAAGTGAATGGAAAAACAATTATAAATCATGATGGGAGAAAATTTCTTATGCTGAGCAAGCATAGAATGCAAAGCAGGCTGTAGGAAAACATTATTTTCTCATACATAAGGGGTCCAGGTACACTATAGTTGTGGTTCATATACCAAAATATGTATCTATTTGTACCCTGCATTATGGAGTGCCGCTGGATAAGGCAGTCTGCATGGTTTTACCGTTTACTTCTAGTAGTAGCTTTCATGAAGCAAAACCCAAATATTCCTATGAAGTTCAGGCAAATGATTTAGTAAGTGGTGATGAAATGTATGAAGAAATGAAAATTTGTAATGAACAATAGTTCTTATACAAGAGAATACCCAACATAATGTTTATTTTTATAGATTTTCTTCACTGGTAATTTCTTCCAATAATTTCATCATTTAAATTATCTGTTATCACATTCATTTTTAAGTAATTACACATAGGAAATATTCAACAGTAAAACAATTATGCCAGTAGGAATAAGAAGAGACAGCCAAACACAAGACACACAAACTTAGCCTGGGGAAAGCCCAAACCAGGGGAAAATCCCAGCAACCTTTTCTTAGAGAAGTTTGTCCATTCAACAAGAGATACAATCTGAACTTTCCCAAAACAAAGATAAAGACCAAAAACCAAACCTGGGCAAAGTTCAAATAGGCCTTGTAAATTTGGTCTTCCTGTGCCTTAGGAATTTCGGCCTTCTCAGATTTCGTCCTTCCATTTTCTTCCTCGGATTTCATCCTTCCTTGAACCTCAGGTTCGTCCTATTAGCTTCAGAAGACATCTCTTTTTTTGAGTAATCTGAATTGTCCTTCCAGAGGCTGAATGGCCTTTCTATAGTGATCAAAAGGGGCCCGATTGGACATGTTCTTTGGCAGGGCCAACTTGAACAAATGGAGGAGCCGACCTTACTGTTTTGGAAGCATAATTCATGTTAATTTTAGATAACAATGGTATTTTCTATGCTTTAGAGCAATTTACTTCAATTTTTCTGTAATGTTCCTAACTAGGAAATTCGGTGATAAACAAAGCACGCAGACAAACCAACAATCAGAAATGAGAAGCAATCACCATACACCCATGAAAATGCTGGAAATAGAAAACTTCTGAGCCATTTTATTAAATCATCTTGGGAAAATACAACAGTGAATGGAATGGTGCACCTGGGCTTGTCTCCAAGGACAAGCGTGACAAAACCTAGATGAGCAAATGATGATCTGAGGGCTACCCAACTGCTGCTCCGGAACTGATCCATGTTGCCCAGAAACTGCACTGTCTGCTGGAAAGGAAGTGCTGGAATCACTGCTTCCCGTGCTCAGAAAATTATGAAACTTCAGCTCCCTGATCCTCAGCAAAAATCCAACAAAACCCAGGAAGGGTTTGGCCTAGTTCAGACTCCTGAAATTCGACCCCCAAGGAGCCCCTCCTCCAGCTCAAGCTGGCAAACTCGGCCTGTTTGAATGATGCTGGGAAAACTCTCTAAAACTGCCCCAAATCACCGAGATGTGATCCCTTATGAATTTCCTCCTTTCCCTGATGCAATCCCGGTGCTGTGGCTTTCTCCCTCAATGCACATGAGATGCCTAGTCTGGTTCTCTATGTAGTCCTCCAAGGTCGAGTTTCAAACTGCCCAATTGCTGCACCCACCTGCTCCAAAACTCCTCCCCAAGGCTGGCCTCCTGATATCCTTCAAATCTCCAAGTTTCTCTGGCAAGCGCTAGTCCAATGAAGCTTTGATCACAACTGCGTGTTCCATTCTCTACTGGCCCAAAAATACACACTACTGGTTTGTGGGCTGATTGTGCTGACTATGAATCTTCCTCGGGGCTCCTCGAGGTGCTCTGAATATGCCTTCCTAGGGTGGCACTCGTAGTCCCCCGAAGGTAAGGTTGAATCTCTCGCTTGAAAGATTCGTGGCTAAACATCAAGTTGACTCAACTAAGCAACTCGAGCAAATAGTCAAGTGATTTCGATGTGCAAGTATGAATGAATGCCCAAGTGAAGCGCTCTTCCTCCTTATAACTTCGTGGGCATCCCCTTTCCTCATGTGGGCCCCTCTAATAGCCATACGATTTCCCCTCCAAGGAAATTTGAATTGCTCAATACGTTTTCCCATGTGGGTGGCTCCCACCTTCCACTAACAAATTAATCCAACCTTCATTTCTTCTAAGTCCCTAAGTCGAAATTGCTTGGGTCCTTTACTTAACAAAAAACTGTGCAAAATTGTGGGGGGAAGGGGGGGGGGGGAGAAGGAGACCAAAACCTGTTACAAATTCATTTGGGAAGGGACATGACAGTCCTCCCCTCACAAATGTTGCTTGCCCTCAAGCAACTTCAGTGCTGGGTGCTCCAGAATGTGTGCACCCTCCCAGGTGGCATCCTCATCCGGTAGGTTCTTCCAACGCACCAAAACTCCCTAATGGTTTTGCTCTTCAGCTTCATCTCCCGTCTCTCCAAAATGGCCTCAGTCTCCAAAACCAGATGGCCCTCGTCATCCAGTGGGGGTAACTCCACTGTTGTCATTTGTTGTCCCAACACCTTTTTAAGGCATGAGACATATAATATGTTGTGAATCCTACTCCCCGGAGGCAGCTCCAGCTCGTAGGCCACCTCCCCAACTTGCCTGAATACCCTGTATGGTCCATAAAAACGGGGCTGTAGTTTCTTGGCCCCCTTTTGCTTCAGTATGGACTGCTTGTATGGCTGTAACCGGAGGTACACCAAATCCCCCTCCTCGAAATGCCTCTTAGTTCGATGCCTATTTGCGTACATTTTCTGCTTGTTCTCCGCTATCACTAAGTTATCCTTGAGAGCCTTGAGGATGTCTTGGCTCTCTTGGATCCGATCTTTGGCCTTTGGGGCTCGACTGTCTCCAAAAACAACGTCAGCAAAAGATAATGCATCATAACCATACAAGGCATGGAAAGGAGTCATACTGATGGACATGTGATGGGTGGTGTTGTAGCAATACTTGTCCAAGTGCAGTCACCGAATCCAAGCCCTCTGCTGCCCAGTCATGTAGTTCCTTAGGTACCCCCCAGCCACTGATTAACTCGCTCGGTCTGGCCCCTTCCAGCCACTGATTAACTCGCTCGGTCTGGCCCCCTCAATCCACTGATTAACTCGCTCAGTCTAGCCATCTGTCTAGGGGTGGTAGCTCATGCTAGGGGTGAGCTCAGTACCAACCAACCTGAAGAGCTCTTGCCAGAAGCCTCCCTGAACCCACTATCCCTATTGTTGAAGTTTCTAAGTCTACTTAATTAGAAACCCTCCATGCACTTTATCTTATTTATTCATACTATTTGTTATTTTACCTAACAAGTTATTTACAATGTAAATACTGAAAATAAACACTAGTGCATGCTCAACATATTACAGATCAACAACTAAAGGAAACAGAAACAATCACACCATATGACACCATTATTTTTGGACCAATGTCCTCAGAAAAACCCAATGTGGGAAAACCGGTGTAGCTATCTGATGGTTTTCTTATTAAGCAATATCAGAGTACAATCTGGATGCCGAAACTGGCCTACCCAACAGAGAATTTCCTTGGCAATAATACCTCTCAGTTTGAGACAAATCTCTTGGTTGAAACTCTAGATAATCCTTCTGGCAGCTTCTCAGCACCAATCTGCCCCAGAAACCCCAGTGTCACCCTCTCTTAGGATTTTGTCAGCCCCTCTCTGCCCAGCGCTAGCCCCGCGTCACCCCGGATGGGTCTGCGTCAACACTTTGGCCCTCTGCGTCAACAACGCTGGCCTCTTTGAGGCTCGGCGCAGCTCCGGGCTGCCTCTGCGTGGCCCTGCGTGAGCCCTGGCTGGCTCTGCATCACTCTCCCCGGCTACTACACTGCTCTCCCGACACTATCTCTGCTTCTCTGTCTCTCTGTACTCAATGCCCCTTAGCTGCAACTCTCGATCACTAATTCTATCTCTCTTAGCAAACCCTGCTCTAGAGGATAGAATGACTGATCACTCTGGTGTGTTCTCCAAGTGACCCTCAAGCCTCCTCTTATACTTTTCCACATCTCAACGACCGAGAGAAAGTCCCTAATCAACGACTAAGATTAGATATGGCTTGATCCATGTCTTTTTGGACCACTCTAACACAGATTCATATTAGTACACATTAATATTTATTTTCCTTAAGTTTAGACTTAGGGACTCCATTAAAAATATTAATTATTTTAATATCTCCTGATTTGTTTAGAATCTGCCCAAACCCTTTCTGGGTATTGGAGATGTGCCCCAACCTGTCCACCAAATTTTGTGGCTAGAGCACATCCGATGCTACTCCAAATCAACACTCCCTCTTAGTGAAGACTGTGCTCTAACAAATACTCCTCACTGAGTATTACTCTGATCATCCGACATCGGTACCTGTGCTGATGCTAGGCCTTCCTGCTTATCATCCTCTGCACTGTTGCCCATGGTTCTGCCACTGCCATTGCTGCATCTGTACTACAACTTCCTCTGCATCTGTGCTGCTGCTGGTCCTTTCTCCCAGCACTGCATCCACACTGCACCTCCTCTCATCATGCTACATCGTGTTGCCCACTGCTGCACTGCAACTCAGTTACTGAGAAGTAAGTAACTGATCTCCCAATCTGACCTTCCTGTTGGGCTAGCGACACCCACTGATGCTGAAGCTCCCTCTGCCAATGACAAGTGCTCCCTCTCTGACCTTTGTGCTGCTGCAACAATTCCCTGCATCTCGTACTATTGCACACCTCTTTGTGCCATCCTGCACTGGTGCAACACTCCTGTGCCTCTCGCACTGCTGCAGCCTACTAGCCCTGCGCTGTCTCGGTACTCCTGGACTATAGCTCTCTTTGCCGCTTCTTATGTATCCGTCTCTACCCACTCAGCCAGTCCTGCTACTCCTCGTCGGGGCTCTCGTAGCAAGGTCTAATCCAAGAGGCTGGGTACCTCGAGGATCCTGCCCCTCATCGCCTGTAGTCCGCCTCACTACAGCTTGATGTCTCCCCACTTCCACTCAAGTGGCGTGTGTGCACTCATGGCACAATCATCGTCTATCAAAACTTCCTTTTCTGCCCGTGTTAGTGCTGCCTTAGTCTCAAAAGACTCTTCCTTACTCGTCTTCGCTGGACACTGGGTTGCATAATGACCTAGCTTCCCACAATGGAAGCACTTGATCTTGGAGAGATCTTTCTTCTTCCGCTTTTCTTGCTTTCTACTTGTCTTCGACTGCCATCTGATCTCTTTCTGGCGAAGAGTTGCCCACATCTCGTCCCAAGGTGGAAGTATCCCTTTGCGCAGTATACTCTGGACAAATACTTCCCAGTCTTCTGAGACAACATTCAGGGCTGTCTTCACCATTAGCTCCTGATCTGGTGTTGCCCCTATAGCAGTCAACTGATCTCGGATCTCATTCAGTCCTCCGAGGAAGGTGTCAATCGATTGTCCCTTCATCTGATACGAACTCATCTGATTCTCGAGCAGCATTCTTCTCTACAGAGAAGTATGCTGGTAAAGCTTCTTGAGAGCCTCCCACATCTCAAATGTCGTTCCCTTCTCGGCTATGTGTGGCACTACATGATCCTTGACCTCGTCAAGGATAATGCTCTTGGCCCTCGCCATCGCCTCCTTGTACCTATCATTATCACTGGGGTCGACTTAGACAGCTATTACCTTCAAGGCGAAGTTCTTGACATGATTCCTGTCAAGTACGGATAAGATTCTGGCCTTCCAGACTGCGTAGTTTGATGCTCCGTCCAGTCTATCCTGGTCTCTTACTTTGTGTAGTGCCATGATGCTCCTCTACTTCCCTCCTGGAAGTTCTCTGTTCGACTCCTCTGAGTCTCTACTTCCCGTCTGGAAGTTCTCTTCTAGACTCCCTTTGAGTCCTGATTTCCATCCTGGAAATCCTTCTGCTGCTTGTCGAGATGCCCCCTACTCTGATCGTCTTGTGCAACCGCACCACTGATCTGGGTTCCTCGGCTAGAAGCCCTCGGTAGCAACTCCTCCGGTCTTGCTCTGTCAGGTACTGTTCTGACTACAATACCTCACCAACTCTACTCTGCAATATTCCTGTAGCCTTCTAAACCCCAAGAATTCCCTATCTATGGATTGCGTTAGCCCCTCTCTACCTCATGCTAGCCCTGCGTCACCCCGGATGGGTCTGCATCAGCCCTGGGAGGCTGTGCGTCAACCCTCTAGCCCTCTGCGTCAGCAACCGACTACCTCTGCGTGGCCCTGCGTGAGGCCTAGCTAGCTCTGCGTCACACTCTTTGGCTTCTGCGCTGTTAGAAACAACTTCTGTCACCTCGGGACAACTGTTTTTTGCTGCTATTACTCTGCTCGGTTGATGTCTTTTAGTCTTCATATGATTTGCAATCACCCTCTGATACCGTGTTGAAGTTTCTAAGTCTACTTAGTTAGAAACCCTCCATGCACTTTATCTGATTTATTCCTACCTACTTGTTATTTTACTTAACAAGTTATTTATAATGTAAATACTGAAAATAAACACTATTGCATGCTCAACATATTATAGATCAACAACTAAAGGAAATAGAAACAATCACACCATATGACACCATTATTTTTGGACCAATGTCCTCGTAAAAACCCAATGTGGGAAAACCGGTGCAACTATCTGAGGGTTTTCTTATTAAGCAATATCAAAGTACAATTTGGGTGCTGAAATTGGCCTACCCAACAAAGAATTTCCTTGGCAGTAATACCTTTCAGTTTGAGACTAATCTCCTGGTTGAAACCCCGGATAATCCTTCCAGCAGCTCCTCAGCACCAATCTGCCCTAGAAACCCTAGCGTTAGCCTCTCTCTGGACTGCGTCAGCCCCTCTCTGCCCAGCGCTAGTCCTGTGTCACCCCGGATGGGTCTGCGTCGGCCCTCTGGCCCTCTGCGTCAACAACGCTGGCCTCTCTGAGGCTCTGCGCAACTCCGGCTGCCTTTGTGTGGCCTTGCGTGAGCCCTGGCTGGCTCTGCGTCGCTCTCCCCGGCTACTGTGCTGCTCTCCTAGCACTATCTCTGCCTCTCTGTCTCTCTGTACTTAATGCCCTTGAGCTGCAACTCTCGATCACTAATTCTATCTCTCTTAGCAAACCCCACTCTAGAGAATAGAATGACTGATCACTCTGGTGTGTTCTCCAAGTGACCCTCAAGCCTCCTCTTATAATTTTCCTGTTGACATCTCAACGGCCGAGATTAAGTCCCTAATCAACGGCTAAGATTAGATCTGGCTTGATCCATGTCTTTTTGGAGCACTCTAAAACAGATTCATAATACACATTAATATTTTGTTTTCCCCAAGTTTAGACTTAGGGACTCCATTAAAAATATTAATTATTGTAATAGCTCCTGATCTGTTTAGAATCTGTGTAGACCCTTTCTGGGTATTGGAGATCTCATGTGCCCCAACCTCTCCACCAAATTGCGTGGCTAGAGCACATCCGATGCTACCCCAAATCAACACCTTTCACTCACTATGTTCTTAGGAAGCCCATGTAATCGGAAGACCTCCCTGAAGAACAACTTTGCAAACTGTGAAGCTGAATATCTTGTAGGGATGGCGAAAAAGTGGGCATACTTGGTCAACCGGTCAACTACTACATAGATGCAATCCTTGCCTTGTACTATGGAGAGCCCCATGATGAATTCCATGGAGATACTCTCCCATTTCCCCTCGAGGATGGGGAGTGGCTGTAGTATCTTGTAGGATGAATTAACTCCCCTTTGTTCCTCTGACATGCCTCACACTCCTGTACGTGCCTCAACACGTCCCCCTTGAGGCCCTTCCATGTGAAACGCTCCTTGACTGCCATGTATGTTTTCCTGAACCCCTGGTGTCTTGACAATGGCAAGTTATGTGCCGTCTGGAGCACTCTATCCCTCAGCTACGAGTTGGGAACCAGAAATATGTGCCCCTTGTAGTGGATGACCTCTTCCATCACCTGGTAGTGCTCATCTGCGTGGGTACCTTCCAGAATCTCGCATGCCCTCATGTCCTTAGAATACTCAACCAATAACTGGGCCTTCCAATCATGGCAAATTCTCATGAGTGATAGGCTTGCGGGTCTCTTGGATAGGGCATCAACCACCACATTGTGTTTCCCCCGCACATACTCTTTGTTGAAATCATAGGCCTGCACCTTGCTGGCCCATCTCTGCTGTCTGTCGTTGAGGCCCTACTGCCCCTTGAAGTGACGAAGACTATTGTGATCAGTCTTCACCTAGAACTTGTTACCCACCAAATACTGTCGGAACTTGGCCAAGGCATGCATAATGGCCAACATCTCCTTGTCATATATAGAAGAGCTTCCGACTCTCGAAACCAATGGGGTGCCCATTCTAAGATAGTACTGCTCCAACTCCCTCCCCGGATGCATCACACTCAATGGTGAAGGGCTGGGAGAAGTCCGGAAGTGCCAATACTGGACAACTGCTCATCAACTCCTTGAGGCGGTCAAAAGTTGTCTGTGCCCCATTTGTCCATGCGAAAGCCCCTCTCTTTGTCAAATCTGTGAGGGGAGCTGCTAATTGCGAAAACCCCTTGACGAAATTTCGGTAATACGTGCAGATGCCCAAGAAGCCCCTCAATGCCGTCACATCTCTTGGTACTAGCCAATCACAGATAGCTCTTATCTTCTCCTCATGGACCTTCACCCCATCTGCGCCAATGTTATGCCCCAAGTAGAGCATCTCGATCAGGCCAAACTCACACTTGGACAGCCTGGCATAAAACTGCTGTTCCTCCAAAATATGCAGTACCTCCTCCAAGTGCTGGAGATTCTCCTCCCAAGTCCTACTGTATATCAATATGTCATCGAAGAAAACCAATACAATCCTCCTCAACTGCCTCCGAAGCACATGGTTCATACATGACTGAAAGGCAGCCGGGGCGTTGGTCAACCCAAAGGGCATGACCAGGAACTCGAACTGCCCATGATAGCATCGGAAAGCTGTCTTGGAGATGTCTTGATCCCTCACTCTGATCTGATGGTACCCCGAACGTAAATCTATCTTAGATAAGTACTTGGCTCCTCTAAGCTCATCCATCAACTCATCGATGCGAGGTATGGGGTACCGGTTCTTCAAGGTCTTCTTGCTGAGGGCGCGGTTGCACATGCGCAAGGTTCCATCCTTCTTCTTCACCAGCACCACTGAAGAAGCAAACAGACTGGAACTCGGTCTGATGTGGCCCAATGCCAACAGTTCCTTGATGGCTCTCTCAATCTCATCCCTATAGGCCTTAGGATGCCTATAAGGGGTGGTAATCACTGCCTGCACACTAGGCTCCAGCTCGACGGTGTGTTTGGATCCCCTGTCTCATGGCTGCCTTGGTGGGATGTCTCCAAATACCACTAGCTACCTGTCTAACAAGGCCTGTATGTCTGGAGGTGGTGGCTGGGCCTACCCTCCAACCTCTGAAACCCTCCAACCTCCAACCTCAAAGCGGGCACATACCGAGTGCACTGCATGGTACGGCCACTCGACACCAAGACTAAAAAGCCCTCAAACATGGTCGTGGTGAGGCCCCTCCTCTGAACCAACTAGGCATCTATGAAGTTGTGGGTAGCCTCATTGTCAACTAAGACTGACACCCGCTGCCCCTGTATCGTGCCTCTAATCCTCAATGTCAGAAATTTGGGGACCTCGCATAAGGAAGTAAGGACTCCCACGGATGGGGCAAAGGATGCCCCCACTATGGAGGTGGTGGTGGTGGTCCCCTCTATGCTAGACTCTCATCGTCTCCCACACCACACTCCTGCTCCACCTCGTCCTCCTGGTCACTATCTGAGAAGACCTCAATGTAATGTGCTTTGCCAGCTGTGCACTGATGCCCTGGTGCCTAGGGCTCCCGACAAGTAAAGCACAACTTCCTCCTCTTGAGGTCCTTTCGTGTCTCATCATCCAGCTGCCCCCGTCCTTGGGTGGTTCTCTAAGGTGGGGGTCTAGTGTCATTCCCCTTTTGGGGGTAGGGGGTACGTGAAAGAAAGGGTGCTCGTGTCTTGGGGATGCCCCCCTGTAAATCTCTGGCACACATAACTGCTTCCTGTAGCGTGGAGGGTCTGCTTGACTTCACTAGTCCATGCAGGGGCTCAAGTAAGTGCTCTATGAAGGTGTATACCCTCCAAGCATCTGATAAGTCCAACACCATCCCTGAAACTTTTAGGAACTCCGATATGTACTATTCTGGGTTGCCTGTTTGTTGGAGTTGGGTTAGCTCCCTGAAGTGAGCCTTCAGATCCCTTTGGTCAAAGCGCTCCACCACCCTCCTGGTGAAATCCTCATATGAAGCCACATTGGCATGCCCCAGGGTAGCCAAGCCATGAAACCACTAGTCGTGGGTTTCCCCCTCCATGTGCAGTGTGACCATCTTGATGGCTTCCAGCGCCGTCATCCAGTTAAGCTGGAAATAATTGTCCATCTTCTCAACCTAGGCCCTAGCAGTGCACTTGGCAGTGCCATCATACTTGGGGAAATACATCCTCCCTATCGTCCTCTGCAACTCATAGCTTTGCGTGACCTGTCCTCCATAACCCTTGCTCTTCTCTTTCTGCTTGAGCTTGCAGAAACTTTTGAAAGAGAGTGCTTCCCTAAAGTCTGCACCCATGGACTGCCATTCTCTGAAGTGTTCTCCCATCTGTGAAGGGTCTTCGGCCTTTGCTGGTTCAACATGTGCCAAGGGCACGAAAGAGGGCAGTGTAGCTTGAGTTGGCCCATTTGTTGATGGAGGTTGTGTTGCAGGTGAAGGATGGTCGAATTGTTGAGAGGGCCCGAAGTCTCCCCAAATAGGAATCCCCTTGGGGTGGTTCTCTCCCAGTTTTGCATTTTAATCTCTTCTAGCATTTCCTTCTGCCCCTTTGCTAGATCATTTAGAGCCTTCAAGAGGCTATCAAAGGCCATCTCCTCCCTTCTTTTGGGCTCTCCCATGTCTTCCTCTACTACCACTGCCTTTCCCCTATCCTTAGTGTCTGGAGTGATCTCCAGCTTTCTTTCTCTACTTCGGTACCTCTGCCTCCTATATGTAATATTCTACTAGTCCCCTTCTCTCATAGGAGAAACTCCCCACAGCTGAGCCAAGATCTAGGCTATGATAGCACTGTAATGTTCCTAACTAGGAGATTCAGTGATAAACAAAGCAAGCAGAGAAACCAACAATCAGAAATGAGAAGCAATCACCATACACCCATGAAAATGCTGGAAATAGAGAACTTCTGAGCCATTTTATTAAGTCATCATGGGCAACTACAATAGTGAATGGAATGGTGCACTTGGGCTTGTCTCCAAGGACAAGCGTGACGAAACCTAGGTGAGCAAATGATGATCTGAGGGCTGCCCAACTGCTGCTTTAGAACTGATCCACGTTACCCAAAAACTACGCTGTCTGCTAGAAAGGAAGTGCTCGAATCGCTACTTACCGTGCTCAGAAAATTATGAAACTTTAGCTCCCTGATCCTCAGCAAAAACCCACCAAAACCCAGGAAGGGTTTGGCCTAGTTCAGACTCTTGAAATTCGACCCCCAACGAGCCTGTCCTCCACCTCAAGCCGAAAAACTCGGCTTGTCTAAATGATGCTGGGAAAGCTCTCCAAAACTGTCCCAAATCATCAAGATGTGTTCCCTTAGAATTTCCTCCCTTCCAGATGCGATCTTGGTGTTGTGGCTCTCTTCCTCAATGCTCACGAGATGCCCAGTCTGGTCCTCTGCTTAGTCATCCAAGGTTGAGTTTTGAATTGCCCAATTGCTGCACCCACCTGCTCCAAAACTCCTCCCCAAGGCTGGCCTCTTGATATCCTTCAACTCTCCAAGTTTCTCCAGCGAGTGATGGCCCAATGAAGCTGTGATCACAACTGTGTGTTCCCTCTTCTGTTGGCCCAGAAATGCGCAATGCTGGTTTGTGGGTTGAGTGTGCTGGCTATGAATTTCCCCGGTGCTCTGAAAATGCCTGCCTAGGGTGGCACTCGTAGTCCCCCAAAGGTAAGGTCGAATCTCCTGCTTGAGAGATTCGTGGCTAAACAACCAGTTGACTCAGCTAAGCAGCGCGAACAAACAATCAAGTGATTTCGATGTGCAAGTATGAATGAATGCCCAAGTGAGGAGCTCTTCCTCCTTATAACTTCGTGGGCCTCCCTTTTCCTCGTGTGGGCCCCTCCAACAGCCATACGATTTCTCCTCCAAGGCAATTCGAATTGCCCAATACGTTTTCCCATGTGGGTGGCCCCCACCTTCCACTAACAAATTAATCCATCCTTCATTTCTCGTAAGTCCCTAAGTCAAAATTGCTTGGGTCCTTTACTTAACAAAAATTTATACAAAATTGTGGGGGGGGGTAGACCAAAACGTGTTACAAATTCATTTGGGAAGGGACATGACATTTTCTTATTAGCCCAATATCGATTTCCAGATTAGCAATCACATTAGCATTGATAGTAAATGTAGATAGAACATAAACAATAAGAATAAGACAAACCAAGACAAGAGGACACAATATTTGGAAGATGCTAGGGAAAAAACCCCAATGTGGGGAAAACCCTTTGATCAAATCTTCTTATTATTCTTCAAAAGTTCAGCAAAGAGAGAGTACATCATACAAAATTTACTTTCCCAATCACCGTCAAAACAGTCCAGCCAAACAATAGTCAACAAGATGCCCTAACTAGAAAGTCAATGTTGGTCAAACCAACAGAAAATCTCCTCCAAATGAGCTCGGTCAAACCCAGTCAACTTAATCAATGAATGAATTGAAATTGATTTACAATGAGTAGTAAAGCTCAATAAATAATACAACTGTATTTACAGAAACAAGAAGTTTCTACTAAGAAAGTAGAAATAAGAAGTTTCTACTAAGAATATAGAAACAAGAAGTTTCTAACAAGACACTGCTAATTACAATCATAGATGAGCAGTAAACACTAAAATAACATTATTCTAATGCCCTCCCTTAATGCTCAATCTATTTACAACACATATAGACCCTCTGAATTTTACAAACTTATCAGGACCAAGAGGCTTGGTGAAGATGTCTGCTAGCTGCTCCGTTGTGGGAACATATAGCAACTGAATGGATTTGTCTTCAACCAGCTGTCAAATGTAGTGACAATGAGTTCCCACATGCTTTGTTCGTTCATGGAAGATTGGATTCTTGGCGAGTTTGGGCACTCCCTGATTATCACAAAACAAGGGAGTAGGACCTGCCTGGGAAACATGCATATCTGCAAGCATATGTTGAAGCCAAACTGCCTCGCAAGATGCCTTAACTGCTCCCCGATATTCTGCTTCTGTCGAGGAGAGAGCCATTGCCTGCTGCTTCTTACTAGCCCATGTGACAGCGCCAAATCCCAGACTAAACACATACCCAGCTGTAGATTTATAGTCATCAACTGAACCAGCCCAATCTGAATCTGTGTAACCACTGAGTGTAGGATTTGAACTCCGAGTGTACAAATGTCCATAATCAGGAGTGCCTCTTACATAACGCAGCACATGCTTTGCTGCTATCCAGTGATCAACCTTAGGAGCTGACATGAAGCGTGAAATGTAGCTCACTGCAAAACTGATATTAGGTCGAGTGGCAGTAAGGTAGATGAGGCTGCCCACTAACTGCCTGAATAAAGTTTCATCCACAAGTGGTGAGGATGACTGAGCTGAAAGTTTGAGCCCTGGTTCCATAGGAGTCGTGGTTGGTTTGCAATCCTGCATTTTGAACCTATCCACAAGATTTCTGGCATACTTGGACTGAGAGAGAAAGATGTTGTTCTTAGTCTGCCAAACTTCCACCCGTAAACAGTAATGAAAGTCCCAAATCTGTCATATCAAAAGTGTTGCACAAATCCTATTTGATCCCATGGATCAAATGTGCTGAACTGCCAATAATGATAAAATCATCCACATAGACAACCACAAACAGAATATCATCACCAATATGTTTGATATACAGGTCTGCATCAGATGGACTCCGCTAAAAACTATGATCTGTTAGGTACTTATCAATTTTCTTGTACCGAGCCCAAGGGGCTTGTTTCAGACCATAGAGTGCTTTGATTAATCTACAAACTTTCTGTTCTTGACCGACAACTTTGAATCCTGGAGGCTGCGTCATGTAGACTTCTTCCTGTAAGTCACCATTCAGAAAAGCACTCTTTACATCCATCTAATGGACTTTCCAACTGAATTGAGCTGCTAAGGCAAAGACAAGCCGTATAGTACTCATCTTGGCTGTAGGAGCAAAGGTCTCCTCATAGTCTATGCCTTCCTTCTGTGAGAATCCTCGAGCAACAAGGCGAGCCTTATACTTGTCAAGGGTCTCGTTAGCTTTGTATTTTACTTTATACACCCATTTGCAGCTAATGGGCTTCTTCCCTGTAGGAAGATTAGAAAGGGTCTAAGTGTGATTCTTGTGAAGACTCTGGAATTCTGCTTCCATAGCTTGTTCCCACTCAAGTATACCCTTAACCTTTGAATAAGTTTGAGGCTCAAAAACACTGTGTAAGTTAGCCATAAGAGCAAAATTTACTCTTAGTTTGGGAAGTTCTACCTTCAAGGAGCTCATTATCCTGGAGATCACAAATAGTTTTAGCCCACCATTTAGGCCGGAGAGTAGAAGAACCAATATCAGGAGTGGGTGAAGGAGGCTCAGGAACAATAGGAGCAATAAGAGGAGGATTATTTTCCGGAGGAAGCTCAGGTAATGCATCAAATATTGATGCTGCATCATCCCTCCCATCAGGTGGACCTAACAGAAGAAGTACACTGTGAGGCTGATCCTCAGAATACTGCTCAGAAGTAGGACACTGAAAGAATCCTCTGTCTTCATCAAACACTGCGTCCTGCCTGAAGCTAAGACGACTAGTGTTTATATCTATCAGCCTATAGGCCTTGTGGTGGTCACTATACCCTGTCATCATGAGTTTCTGGCTTTTGGAATCCAACTTAGAGCGCTTAGCAACTGGAATCCAAACATATGCAACTGAGCCAAACACTTTTAGGTGACTGATCTGAGGCTTACGGCCAGACCAAACCTCTTCTGGAGTCTTCCCCTTAACAACCTGAGTAGGTGATTGCTTAAGAAGATAGACAACAGTGAACACTGCTTCAGCCCAAAATTTGTTCGGAACACTCCTGTGTTGTAACATGGAACGATCCATTTCAACAACTGTACGGTTGCGACGTTCGACAACACTGTTCTGCTGAGGAGTGTAGGGTGTAGTTAACTGGCATTTGATGCCATGGGTATCACAGAAGTTGGAGAAAATAGAAGAACAAAATTCCCCCCTCGTTATTTGTCCTAAGAGTGATGATATTATAGCCAAACTCTTTTTCAACTAAGGACTTAAACTTCTGAAAGATACTAAATACATCAGATTTATGTTTTAGAAAGTACACCCACATCTTTCTACTGAAATCATCTACAATAAGCAAAAAATATTTGCAACCAGCAACTGAAGATGTATTCATAGGACCACAAATATCAGCATGAATTAACTGGAGTACCTTAGATGCGCGCCAAGATTCTCCATCCTTGAATGAAGACCGATGTTGCTTGCCAGCTTGATAGGCGCCGCACACTCCTAACTGCTGAGTCTGAATATCAGGTAATCCTGACACAAGTCCCTCCCGAGAGAGCTGAGAGAGATATTGAATGTTTAGATGCCCATATCGCTGATGCCACAGAGTGCTGATGGGAAAAACACGAGCTACTAGAGCCACTTCTGGAGAATCACCAGTGTCAAGAAGCCTGCATAGACCATGATCCTCTAGGCCAACAGCAACTGTAAGATGAGTCTCCCTGTCAATAATGGAGCACTTGTGCGCACTGAACACTACATCAAGCTGAGGAGAGTTCCTCATAATCTGGTTGACAGACAACAGATTAATTTCCATACCAGGAACATAGTACACATTCAGGAAGATGAGTGTGCGCCCACCAAACTAGATCTAAACTGTACCTCTGTCAACCACTGTGTACTCTTCACCTCCGCCGAATACCATGGAATCACTGAAAGGTGAGAAGTCAATGAACTAATCACACCTGTGAGAAAAATGACGTGATGCGCTAGAGTCAATGTACCAGGCAGAAGACGGGGCATGATCTGCGGACCTCTTAGCCATAAAGGTGTAAAAAACAGATTCCTTCTGCTCAGAATGTTCTGCAACATTCGCTTGCTGATAAGACCCTCCCTGCTTCTTCTGTTCAAAAGCAATCCTCTGTCGGCAATCTTTCTTCATGTGGCCGAACTTGTGATAGCAATTACACTGCACATTTTTCTTCTTAGCGGGATCAGAAGGCTGAGAAGAACCTTTTTGCTGAAAGGACTGATATTTGGCAGCAAAAACATTTTCTGAGGAGGCTGATGAAGCATTACTACCAAACCGCTGTTTCCAACGATCTTGCTGCATGAGTTTGGTGCATAACTCTTGAAACTTCAGATCAATATTAGTGGAGGTAATGTTGAGTGTTTCTATGAAGTGCTCATAAGGTTTTGGTAGACTTTTTAGAGTGATGACTACCATATCTTCTTCCTCCATGGTCTGGCCAATGGCTTTGAGCTGATCTTGAATGTCTTTAATCTCGTTAGGATGTTCCTGTAAAGACATATGTTATTCCATCATGATGGAGAACAACTGATTCTTGAGAAAAAAAAGCTTTGCTCTTGTCAGATGTCTCATGCAATTCCTTCAAATGTTGCCAGATTTCGGCAGCGGTCTTGCCGGAAGGAATCTGCGGTAAATGATCATCAGTTACAAAGAGTTTGAGAAGCATAACAGCCTCTCGATTTCGATCATCAAACTTATCTTGATTTGTACCGGATGTACCAGGATGGAGCTCTTTGCCCAAAACGAGCTGGCAAGATGCCTATATTAAAAAATGTTCAACATTCTTTGTTTCTAGATGTTATAATTGGTGCCATTAAAGCGTTGACTGCCTTCCAACATCGGATTGGTTAGCGAGGCCATCTGCACGTTTCCCAAGACAGAAAACAATAAAGGAGTTTGGCACGGATTTCAATGCAAATGCCGACTGATCCAGACAAAAAACTGACAAGTGCTGGAAACAAAATTCAAATCTGCTGACTCGAAAATCGAGGCACGGAAAACGAAGCACCCAAAAAATTTTGACGACTACCCAGTTGAGATATCATAAAATCCACATCAAATCTGTAATCGGAAATTTTTTTCGACAAATGAAAATGGTAAAATACCTTGGTCGAGAAAAACGAGCCACGAATTAGTGTAGAAGTTTGATATAATGCCCATAATTTTCTTCAGCAAGTCATACAAGTGCTGGAGTAAAGAAACTCGTCCTTCCCATTTACAATATACAAGATATAGTTGTAGAGAATGCCAAACCAGCGAATAGGACTGAGGGATGACTAGAAGAGGAATACGCTGCCCACAGATAGTTTCAGAACTCAGCCTCCATAGGATACTCCATGCACAGCGACAGAAATGGTCACAATAGTCAGGGATAGAGGTAGCTCTGTCCTAGATTCAGCCACAAACTTGCTCAGTAAACCAAGAAACCTTGAATCTTGTCCTAATAAGAAACTCGACCCTTTTCAGCACTATAACTTAGCTCAACAATGACAGTGACAACTTAGCTCCAAAACAACAGTTAATTTGTCCTTTTGCTAGTAAAGGAATTGTCCAGTCGGAAAGAGAACTTGGCTAGCAGGATTGAGGAAGGAAACTCGACCTCACTTCAAGGGAAACTCGACCCACTGTTATGGTGTGGAAGCTTGACAACTTTGTGGGATTTCTCAGCTTGCTGGATATGTCTCTCCGTTACACATGTGGATTGATCCTCCACAGGCTGAAGCTCCCGCGTGGCAATTTGAAGGAAAAAAATTCACTGAGAGGGTTTCTTCGATTACATGGGTAGTGGTGCTTAGCGCATGTCTCGGGCGCTTTGTAGCAGACACAGTTCTTAGAGATCAATGTACACGAGATAATCAGTGTTCATTAATTAATCTCGGAAGAAGAAAATCCAAAGTCGCACTCGCATTGCCGGATTCAAACCTGGGATGTCTGGCTAATACGCGAGATATCGAAGAGCAGAGCTCTCAGGCTGCCGGTTTGCAGCTGAAACGAAGACCAACAACTCTAATACTGCCTGTATCTAACACCGCGGGATTCACAACCAAGTGTCTGAATCAGTCACGTTGAGATTTTAAAACCCAGTGACAAACAACAGTGAATGCTGATATCAACATTCCCTTAGGCGGATCCGGTGATATAAGTCACAAAGAATTCCCTCGTGCCTGAACCGCCAAAAGATTACGCGGAACTAGATTCTGCAAAGAACAGTGGCAGCTACGTGGTGCTTATTCGTCGGAAACATGTAGTAGTGGACCACGACACCCAAAGAAGGATAAAACGTGACGCAAAAAAAAAAAAATTCAGACTCCAAGAGCAATTTCGAAATGGAACACGAAATTTTTCAAACAGTGAAATTATTTCGAAACAATACCCGAGCTCTGATACCATAATCAATGAATGAATTGAAATTGATTTACAAT
Source organism: Pinus taeda (assembly GCA_000404065.3). Lineage (NCBI taxonomy): Eukaryota > Viridiplantae > Streptophyta > Pinopsida > Pinales > Pinaceae > Pinus > Pinus taeda. The sequence goes on along the minus strand of APFE030644408.1, from coordinate 142,526 downwards.
GAGTAGTAAAGCTTAATAAATAATACAATTGTATTTACAGAAACATCAAGTTTCTACTAGGAAAGTAGAAACAACAAGTTTCTACTAAGAAAGTAGAAACAAGTTTCTACTAAGAATATAGAAACAAGTTTCTAACAAGAAACTGCGAATTACAATCATAGATGAGTAGTAAACACTAAAATAGCATTATTCTAATACAACTTGGCCTCCAAAGACAATCAAAGTCAACCCAAAATAGTCTGAAAATCTCGGTCAAATTCGGTCAACACAGAGTCAACCCTGCAGTCAAAGATTCTACAGTCAATGCAGGTCAACCAGCTCCAATTGCCTCAGTTTTCATGCCAGAAGATGCGGCCTCATGAGATCGAAATAACTGCCTGAAAACCATAGTCAAAATAGGTGAGTTGATCCTTAGTCAGCGCCCCTACAAATAGCCCAAAACAGTCCTACAATTTATGCCTGAAATTTTCGGTCAACCTAAGTCAACATGAGAAGAAGGAGATCTGCTCCTTTGCTGTACGAACCAATGAGGAGAGGAGGGAGAAATATGTGTTGAGTGATGATGTCCAAATGAGGAGAATGGCTCTCTTATTTATACAATTCGATGAGGGGTGGAGACATATCTATTGGGGCTACATTAGCCTACATTAGACTTTTGGTTGACCTTGACAATTTGCACATGTGTGAGAATTAGATTCAAAATCTCACTTCTGTTCATCCAAACAAGATGATCTTTAGATCAATCTTGCACCTCTCAGAAAGAGGAATCCAATAAAAATATCATCTCCATCATATGAGCTGTCAAAGGTGGAGTTTGGCCCTAGTTGCCAATTTAACACTCCCGCTCAACTAGGGAGAAATCCACCTGCCAAATCATCTGGCAATCTGTACCATCTTTGTCATCCCTGCTCTGCTCTGCTGAACCATGAAGAAATAATGAAGAAGAAATGATCGAGAGTGAGTCACAAGACCTTGCCACTCTCCACTGACCCAAAGCTAGTCTCAATTGATCCCAGATCAATATCAAACGTCCTAGCATAGGGAGTACAATAGTACACGATGCGTCCATCGGTAGTACTATGGTCCCTATCCTCATTTCCCAACTCATTGGCCAGATGAGAGGTACTTCCCTTGAGTCCCAGACTGCATGGGTAGGATGTATCGGTAGGAGAAGGTGAACCACTCATCCTGCTCATATGCCATAGGAGAAGGTGAACAACTCATCTTATGCATATATCAACCATCATGGGGTATCACAAGGGAAAGTGAACCAGTCACCCTGTACACAACGCACCACTAGGGGAAGGTGAACCACTCACCCTATGGTTGCTCATAGCTCCAAGAAGTATCCCAAGCTCCCCGGAGCTCCCAGAGCTCAATATCCAACTCAAACGGGACCCTCATAAGAGGGTCTTTCCACGACTCCAAGTCTCTCACGGAAGGTTAAGAATTTGACCTTCCCCAGGGACTTTGTAAGAATATCATTGAATATCAACAATCTGTTCATTAGTCCCAATGTGATGGAGCCTTATTGCTCCTCGTTGTACCATATCCAGGATAAAGTGGTACTTGATATCAATATGCTTGGAGTGGTCATGGAACACGGGATTCTCAGAAAGATGAATCCCACTTTGGTTGTCACAGAAGATTATGGTGGTATCCAACACATGCCCAAATAGCTCACTAAAGAGCTTCCTCAACCAAACAACTTCACAGGAGGCCATACTTGCAACAATGTATTTGGCCTCGACGGTGCTCAAAGCAACTGATTTCTGCTTCCTGCTCATCCAAGATATCGAAGCAGAACCTAGTGAGAAGTAACATCCTGATGTGCTCTTACGATCCACCATAGTGCAAGCCCAATCAGCATCAGAATAACCATGGAGCCTCAAATCCCCGACAATGTATCTCAGTCTATAGGTGATTGTGCCCAAGAGATATCTCAAGAGATTCTTGGCAGCTATCCAATATATGTGATGAGGCTCAACCATAAATAGACTCATTGTATTCACTGCAAAGCAAATGTCTGGACGAGAGTTCACCAAGAACATGAGGACCCCCACGAGTTGATGATACTCAGAAGGATTTTCAAATTCGGCCTAGCAACATTTCCGCATAACTTCTTGAAGTTGAGTTCCATGGGAGTAGTCACAAACTTACAATCCACCATCCCAAATCTTTCAAGTAGTTTCACAATGTATTTTCCTTGAGAAAGGAAAATCTCACCTGGCTTTTGCCAGAGCTCCAAGCCTATGAAGTAGTATATCAATCCTAGGTCCTTCATCTCAAATTCGGAAGCCAACTCCCTCTTGTATTGATAAATGAGAGGGTCTGCACCTGTCAGAAATAGATCGTTCACATAAAGTACCAAGATGAGAGGTCTATCATTTTCAACTTTGAAGTAAAGGTTTAGATCAACTTCACTTCTTGTAAAACTTAGCTTCATTAGATAGCTGTCGATCCTCTCATACCAAGCCTGGGGAGCTTGCTTCAACCCATAGAGGGCTTTCTTCAACTTGCAAACATGTGTCTCTCGATCTTGAACTTCGAACCCCACAGGCTGCTCCACGTAGACTTTCTCCTTAAGTGAGCCATGTAAGAAGGCGGTCTTGACATCCATTTGATGTAAATTCCATCCTTGAGAGGCAGCAAGGGCAATGATCGAATGGATGGTGGTATATCGGGCAACTGGTGCAAATATCTCATCATAGCCACACCTTTCTTTTGAGAGAAGCCTCAAGCAACAAACCTGGCCTTAAACTTTTCAGCACTTCCATCGGCTCCATGCTTGATCTTGTAGAGCCATTTCGAGGTGACAACAGATTTGTCCTTGGGTCTAGGGACCACATCCCAGACGTCATTCTTCATAATTGGCTCATGCTCTTTGTTCATAGCATCCTTCCAAACTTGGTGCTTTACAACTCCTTCGAATGTGCAAGGCTCAGTTTGAACAATGGTGCTCATGGCAGCTAAGTACCCTTGGTACCTATTTGGCTTCTTACTTTCACGAAATGTCCCCCTTGGTGCAATATGTCTCTCAACATCTTCTATAGTGTCCTTGAGCCATGAGGGTCTCCTTTTTGAGTAGGAGGGCTCATGGGGAGGTGAATCAATGGGATCCATTGGTCCTTCAGCATCGGGCATCAACTCGTCCTTCAGTTCTTTCTGTTTTCCTGCATCTTCTTCTTTGCCCTTCCTTGGAATAAGAAGGTCTCTAACCTTCCCGAGGGCAACATCTTCATCGAAGGTGACATCATGACTTATTTTCACTTCTCTTTGATCAGACACATAGATCTATATGCCTTTGAAGTTTCAGTGTAGCACAAAAATGTTCCTTTCTTCCCAGATGCAGCCAATTTGCTTCTCTTTTCTTTCGACACATGAAAATACATGGGGCTACCAAAAATTCTAAAATCAGAAACATCGGGTTTCTTACTGGTGAAAACTTCTTCTGGAGTTTTGTAGTCCAATGCTTGAAGAGCGTATCTATTTTGAACATACACGAAAGTGTTGGCAGCTTCTCTCCACAGGAACTTCGGAAGGCCTTGATCGTGAAGCATGGCATAGGTGGATTCTATAATGGTGTGTTTCTTCCTTTTAGCAACACCATTTTGCTAAGGAGTATATGCGGTAGTAATCTCCCTCTTAATGCCAACTTCTCTACAATAGTCATTGAACTCATTTGATTCATATTTAGTTCTATTATTAGTCCTCAATATTTTGATTTTCTTCCTTGTTTGATTTTCAACCAAGGCTTTGAAATTGTGGAACCATTTGAACGTTTCATCCTTCTTCTTCAAGAAATAAATCCAAGTTTTGTGAGAGAAATCATCCACAAAAATAGCATAATACAAATATCCTCCCAAAGATGTCACGGGCATCATACGAGATAGATTACAATGAACCAATTGCAAAATGTCGGTAGTCTTGCTATCACTTGAGGGGAATGGTCCCTTTGTATGTTTTCCTTCAGCACAACCCTGACAAACACTTTCATGTTCTACTTTAAATTCCGGCATACCTGTCACCATCTTCCTTGCATCAGGTAGAGCCTTATAATGAAGATGAGCAAACTTTCAGTTCCATAATTAAGATTGAAGAGATTTGTCACAAGACATAGCTCCTAGTGGACTTCCTTCAACTTGATATTGGTTGTCAACCCTGAATCCAAGAGTGAATGCTTCTTTGAAATTTCTTTTCCGAACACGTACGTTTTCATCAATGAATGCCACCTTGAATCCTTTGTCCTCCATTGCTGAGATAGATAGCATGTTCTTCTTTAGATCAGGTACATATAGTACTTCTTGTAGATGAATGGTGTTATCTTGATTCAATTGAAGAGTAACATTCCCAGTTCCTTTCACGAGATAAGTGGCATTGTCTCCAAGAATGATTTCCAAATTTGTATAATTTTCTATCAAATTTGAAAGAGCCTCCTTATGCCCAGTGAAGTTCTTAGAGGCACCACTATCAATCAACCAATTATCTAAGGTATCCGGAGGAGAGGCAATAGAGAGGGCAGATATAAGATAAGATTCTTTTTGCTTGTTATCTACAACATTAGATTCATCATACCTGTAGTTTCTTGATCTTTTGGGAGACCGACCATTTCCATATTGAGTAGCGGGAGCATTCCTTTTTCCTTTGTTGTTGAACCTGCCATTCCTTTGATTTTTGTTGCCTTTGAAATTGTTGCAGTTGTTTTTGTTATCATCATCCCGAGGTGTATCCCTTTTATTAGGACACTCCCTAGCTTAGTGGCCAAACCTGTTACAATTGAATCATCTTCCCTTTCTTCCATCTTTGAATCCTCGTCTTCCTTGACTTTGTTTCTTTGAACCTGCATTGTTCTTCTTTTTAGTATGAGCGGAGAATGTAGTGGGATCTTTCCTATTTGAAGGCATGTCTCTCTCCATCATCTTTGTCTCTTCTTGAGTACATCTAGTCAACAATTCATCAAAACCTGGAATTCGATCATTGTTGAGGATAGTAGTGTTGAACACATCCCATTCACAAGGGAGACCTACAAGGGCAATGAGAGTGAGCTCCATGTCAGTAATAACTTCTCCAATAGATAGAAGATCATTTTTGATTTCGGTAATATTCATGAAGTAGGATTGGATATCTTCTCCTATGTTGAAGTTTCTAAGTTTACTTAGTTTATAAACCCTTCATGCATTTTTTCTGATTTATTCCTACCTACTTGTTATTTTTCTTTAACAAGTTATTTACAAAGTAAATACTGAAAATAAACACCAGTGCATGTTTAACATATTACAGATTAGCAACTAAAAGAAACAAGAACAAACACACCACATGACACCATTATTTTTGGACCAATGTCCCCGGAAAAACCCAATGCGGAAAAACTGGTGCAGCTATCTGAGGGTTTTCTTATTAAGCAATATCAAAGTACAATCTGGGTGCTGAAACTGGCCTACCCAACAGAGAATTTCCTTAGCAGCTATACCTTACAGTTTGAGAGAAATCTCCTGGCTGAAACCCTGGAAATCCTTTCGGCAGCTCCTCAGCACAAAACTGCACTGCAACCCCAACGTCTACCCAATCTGGACTGCGTCACCCCCTTTGTCTCACGCTGGCCCTGTGTTAGCATTTATTGGCCTATGTCAGCCTCACGAGACCCTGCGTCAGCGTTCTGGGCCTCTGCGTCAGACACGCTGGCCTCTCTAGTGCTCTACGCAACACTTGGCTGCCTCTGCGTGGCCCTGTGTGAGCCCTTGCTGGCTCTGCGTCACTCTCCTTGGCTGCTGCGCTGCTCTTCCGACATAATCTTTGCCTTCTCTGTTTCTCTGTACTCAATGCCCCTCAACTGCGCTTCCGATCACTGATTTTATCTCTCGTAGCAAACCTCGCTCTAGAGAATAGAATGATTGATCACTCTGGTGTGTTCTCCAAGTGACCCTCAAGCCTCCTCTTATATTTTTCCTGTTGACATCTCAACGGCCAAGATTAAGTCCCTACTCAACAGCTAAGATTAGGTCTGGCTTGATCCATGTCTTTTGGACCATTCTAACATAGATTCATATTAATACACATTAATATTTTATTTTCTCTAAGTTTAGACTTAGGGACTCCTTTAAAAATATTAATTTTTTTAATATCTCCTGATCTGTTTAGAATATGCCCAAACCCTTTCTGGGTATTGGAGATCTCATGTGCCCCAACCTCTCCACCAAATTTCGTGGCTAGAGCACATCCGATGCTACCCCAAATCAACACTCCCTCTTAGCGAAGACTGTGCTCTAGCAATACTTTTCACTGAGTACTATTCTGATCATCCGGCATCAGTACCTGTGCTGATGCTAGGCCTTCCTGCCCAACATCCTCTGCACCGCTGCCTCCTGTACTGCTGCCCATGGTTTTGCCACTGCCACTGTTGCATCTGTATGACAGCTCCCTCTGCATCTGTGTTGCTGCTGGATGTTTCTCCCAGCACGGCATCCGCACTGCACCTCCTCTCATCACGCTGCATTGTGCTACCCACTGCTGCACTGCAACTTAGTTACTAAGAAGTACGTAACTGATCTCCCAACTGACCTCCTTGTTGGGCTAGAAACACCCTCTGATGCTGAAGCTCCCTCTGCCACTGACAAGTGCTCCCTCTCTGACCTCTGCGCTGCTGCAACAATTCTCTGCATCTCACACCGTTGCACACCTCTCTGTGCCTTCTTGCACTGGTGCAACACTCTTGTGCCTCTCGCACTGCTGCAGCTTGCTAGCTCTGCGCTGTCTCGGGACTCCTGCACTGTAGCTCTCTCTGTCGCTCCATCCACATCTGTCTCTACCCACTCAGCCAATCCTGCTACTCGTCGGGGCTCCCGTAGCAAGGTTTAATCCAAGAGGCTGGGTACCTCAAGGATCCTGCCCCTCATGACCTGTAGTCCGCCTGACTACAACTCGATGTCCCCCCACTTTTGCTCAAGTGGCGTGTGTGCACTCAGGGCACAATCATCATCTGTCAAAACTTCCTTCTCTGCCTGTGCTGGCGCTGCCTTAGTCTCGGAAGACTCTCCCTTACTCTTCTTCCTTGGGCACTGGGTCGCATAATGACCCATCTCCCCACAATGGAAGCACTTGATCTTGGAGAGATCTTTCTTCTTCCGTTTTTCTTGCTTTCCCTCAGATGCTAGGGCCACATCCTCCTCCTCCTGCTTGACCTTGATCCTTTTGCTACTGCTACTTGTCTTCGATTGTCGTCTGTTCTCTTCCTGGCGAAGAGCTGCTCACATCTTGTCCCAAGGTGGGAGAGCCCCTCTGCCCAAGATACTCTGGACAAACACTTCCCAATCTTTTGAGACAGCGCTCAGGGCTGTCCTCACCATAAGCTCCTGATCCGGTGTCGCTCCTATATTAGTCAACTGGTCTCGGATCTCATTCAGTCCTTCGAGGAATGTGTCAATCGATTGACCCTTCTTCATCTGAAACGACCTCATTGGGTTCTCGAGCAACATTCTTCTCTGCACAAAAGTATGCTGGTATAGGTTCTTGAGAGCCTCCCACATCTCAGCTGTCGTTTCCTTCTCGGCTATATGTGGTACCACATGATCCTTGACCCCGTCAAGGATAATGCACTTAGCCCTCGCTATCGCCTCTTAGTACTTGTCGTTATCATTGTGGTTGACTGGGATAGCTATAACCTTCAAGGCAAAGTTCTTAACACGATTCTTGTCAAGCACTGATAAGATTTTGGCTTTCCAGATTGCGAAGTTCGATGTTCCGTCCAGTCTATCTTGGTCTCTTACCCCGTGTAGTGCCATGACGCTCCTCTACTTCCCTCTTGGAAGTTCTCTGTTCGACTCCTCTGAGTCTCTACTTCCCGTCTAGAAGTTCTCTTATGGACTCCCTTTGAGTCCTGATTTCGCTCCTGGAAATTGTTCTGCCGCGTGTTGAGATGCCCCCTACTCTGATCGTCTTGTGAACTGCACTGCTGATCCAAGTTCCTTGGCTAGAAACCCTTGGTAACAACTCCTCTTGCCTTGCTCTGTCAGGTACTGCTCCGACTACAGTACCTCACCAGCTCCACTCTGCAATATTTCTGCAGCCTTCGAGACTCCAGCAACTGCCTCTCTGTGAACTGCATCAGCCCCTCTCTGCCTCACACTGGCTCTGCGTCACCCCAGATGGGTCTGCGTCAGCCCTGGGATGCCCTGCATCAGCCCTCTGGCCCTCTACATCAGCAATGCTGGCCTCTTTGAGGCTCTGCGCAGCTCTCGACTTCTTCTGCGTGGCTTTGGCTAGATTTGCGTCACACTTCTTGGCTTCTGCGCTATTAGAAACAACTTCTGTCACCTCGGGATAGCTTTTTTTTGCTGCTATTGCTTCACTCGGCTGATGTCTTTTAGTCCTCCTGTGATCTGTAATCAACCTCTGATACCATGTTGAAGTTTCTAAGTTTACTTAGTTTAGAAACCCTTCATGCACTTTTTCTAATTTATTCCTACCTACCTGTTATTTTTCATTTACAAGTTATTTACAAAGTAAATACTGAAAATAAACACCAGTGCATGCTCAACATATTACAGATCGGCAACTAAAAGAAACAAGAACAGTCACACCACATGACACCATTATTTTTGGACCAATGTCCCTGGAAAAACGCAGTGCGGGAAAACCGGTGCAGCTATCTGAGGGTTTTCTTATTAAGTAATATCAGAGTACAATCTGGGTGCCGAAACTGGCCTATCCAACAGAGAATTTCCTTAGCAGCGATACCTCATAGTTTGAGAGAAATCTCTTGGTTGAAACCTCGAAAAATTCTTCCTGCAGCTCCTCAGCACAAAACTGCTTTGCAACCTTAGCGTCTACCCAGTTTGGACTACGTCAGTCCCTCTCTGTCTCACGCTAGCACTGCGTCAGCCTTTCTTGTCCTGCGTCAGCCCTAGGAGACCCTGCATTAGCTTTCTGGGCGTCTACGTCAGACACGTTGGCCTCTCTGGTGCTCTACACAGCACTTGGCTGCCTCTGCATGAGCCCTTGCTGGCTCTGCGTCACTCTCCTTGGCTGCTGCGCTGCTCTCCCGGCACAATCTCTGCCTTCTCTGTTACTCTGTATTCAATGCCCCTCAGCTGCTCTCTTGATCACTGATGCTATCTCTCGTAGCAAACCCTGCTCTAGAGAATAGAATGACTGATCACTCTGGTGTGTTCTCCAAGTGACCCTCAAGCCTCCTCTTATACTTTTCCTGTTGACATCTCATTAACCGAGATTAAGTCCCTAATCAACGGCTAAGATTAGATCTGGCTTGATCCATGTCTTGTCAACCATTCTAACACATATTCATATTAATACACATTAATATTTTATTTTCCCTAAGTTTAGACTTAGGGACTCCATTAAAAATATTAATTATTTTAATATCTCCTGATTTGTTTAGAATATGCCCAAACCCTTTCTGGGTATTAGAGATTTCATGTGCCCCAACCTCTCCACCAAATTTCGTGGCTAGAGCACATCCGATGCTACCCCAAATCAACATCCTACTCCTTTCTTTATGTCCTTCAAATTGTTCTTGAGAAAAAGGACTTGGTTTGCATTGCTAGCTTTAAACATGCTAACCAACTTGTCATACATCTCCTTAGATGTGCCCAGATCAGAGATGTAAGCAACTAAATGCTTATGAATAGAATCCGTGATGATCTTCTTAGCTTTGACCTCACCTTTCTTGTACTTTGTCTTAGTGGCAGCCGGTGCATTTGAAGGAAGTTCAACATTCTTTCCTTGCACATAGTCTGTTAAAGCACTTACTTTGAGCAACTTACAATCTTATGTGTTTATGAAGCTTATGTTCTTGTATCTTGTACAATTTTGAGAAATTATCTAAGTTATCTCATTGAGCATATTTCCATTTACTTGAAGCATTTCCTTTTTGCAAAGCATTAGTAATCTTACTTGCATTTCGTTTAGGCATATTAGCATAGCTTGCATTTGTAATGAAAATTTACCTCCAAACATAAGATTGGTTGGAAGACATCTCTTAGGGACCCCCAACTTGAGGGGCATAAAACCTCTTATGTGGTTAACACGATGACCTTGCAGTCGTAAGAGTCATAGTCTCTGCAATGCCGGAGGCATCACATGTGTTGGATATTCCAAGGGAGGTATCGTTAATATAGCCTTGGCCGCCTTTCCTTGGACCTCCTTCCACAACTTACATAAGAGATTAGTTTCAAAACAGTGGAAAGAAAGGTCACACTTAGACTAGGCATTTATATTAAAATTAACCAAGATAATTGCATTTAATCTAAGTTTAAGTGCATTTCATGCTAATAATTGATTGTCATTGATGAACATGTTTTGAAGTGATTGTCTTATTTAGGCAAGTATCATCTTGTTCATTTTTACAAATAAAGTTTTAACTTGTTTCCTTTGCAAGTCATTCTATATTGCTTCCTTATATGCTTTGGATTTGTGAATGATTATATATTTTGAAAACATTTATTGAAAGTAGATTTTATATCTTGTATGTGATATCATATCTTGCTAACATCTTTGTTTGATTGACAAGGTTACTTGTGTTTCAATTTGAAACATTTCATTTTTCTTGAGCAATTATTATTTATTTTTAAGCAATATTGAAAGCTTTGGTTTTATGTATGCTAATATTTGATTCATGTGTTGATGGTTATATATTTCATTTCATATTGCTCATTATATTTGCTCATAATTTCAAGTAATCCAAATTTGACATCTCCTAGAAGCCTCACATCCCCCCTTTTAACTTAGCTTACCATTTAGGGACCACGCCCCTTAGCTTACCTAGGAGAGAGCTTAAACGGAGAGAGTTGGGAATAGGTGACAACCCCATCTCTTAAATTTGCCACCAACCACACCTTGTGGAGTTAAGTGCTTTTCTCACTAACTTAGGTGTGTGTGATAGGCAACAACAAAACCCATGCTCTAATAAGTCAATTTTTCATTTACAGTAATTATTATTTTATTTTTATTTTTATTTTTATTTTTTGACAAATACATTACATCATTATTCAATTATGAAGACCGATACTAGTTACATTCTTCAACACTCCCTCTTAACTAGGGAGGTATTCATAATTACATATATACATAGGTACATAGGTACATGGATGAACTCAAAATGATATGTTCTAGGAAGAGTCACAACACACGTAGTGGTATAGATTAGATACTTGACCAAGGTATCTAATCGGGTGGGGCAAAGGTGTGTTCCAATCTTCAACCACTGTAGGTACCATCGCGCTTCAACTTTAACACCAACTGAGGGATCTAGGTATCGTATCCAAGGTCAGAGCTCCAAAAGATCAACGATACCCTCCCTACTTCGGGATCTAGACATCATCACAAGCCGACCATATTTCCTCCCAAGCATCTTGTTGCTCCAAGATGCTTCATCTCTCCCTATCAGCTAAATCAGATATATCCTCCAGTCCAAGCATGTTTCAAAATGTTTAACCTTCTTATGGAGAGATCCTGCACAAGCACAACCCCAATTAGTAATAAACTTTCAATATATATATGTTTAGCACAAACCTTTGTGGTCCTTAATCATTCTGATGCTGCTTAGATCATCATTATATTGTCCAAACACATCTCGTTGAAAGTTTTCTTCTTTAACTTTTTCAACAACAACAAACTCAGCCCCAACACTTCTCAACTCAACCAAGTCTTTGTTTGCAACTTCATGAATCAAGAACATCCATCTGTAGTGTTTTATTCATTCTTCGATCCCATTCTTTCTTCAAGGTATTCACTATAGCTGTCATAGTATGCCCTCCCTCTTAACTGGTAAGATATACCCTTTCTTTATATCCAAGTTTCTTCTTTCTAACAAAAACCTCTTTCTTACAAGCTCTTTTATTTGTATCATATCATCGGAATAACTTCCATCTTTCATAATTTTTTTTTTTTATGGGAACAAAGTCATCTATCCATCTTTAATGTCACCATCATTCTTATAACTCCCTCTTTCCATCATGCTCATCATTTTTATCAAGTCATGAACATCTTCAACATCTTGAAGATCATGTACGTGCAAATTTTCAACAAGTACAACCAAGTACAAATATACAGGAGCATGAAGTTAACTTGATCAAAATAGGGTTAGCATGTCATTATAATGGAAGCATCCTAACAATCAAGCTTTAGACATCTAAAACCTAATCCTAGTTAGGTTTATAATCAACAAGAGTTACATATTTTATATCTTAGACTTCAATAACTTAAAGTCTTAGATATCAATAACTAAATCAATTTGACAATTCAATCATAACATTTTACATCTTGGGTTTCAATATTATGCCCTATAATTTCATACCAAACTCTACCAGGGTTTGTCACAAACCCTGGATTTTATTAATAAAAATAAATCATGGATATCAACAATTAAGTTAACATTTGAGCATTTGATATCTAGTGTTTCATTATTATTCCCTAGAAACTTATATCAATCTCTCAATAGGGTTTTTATCATAAACCCTATATACAAACATCAAACTCCAAAATTCGATATACAACAATTTTAGCCAGATTAGTGTTTCAATCATAAGAAAGCACATACACCTAAGGTTTTCATTCCTAGGATCTATTATTATTACAAGGGTTTTGCCATAAACCTCAATTCACCTAAAAGTTTAGGGTTTCATCATATAGGCTAGACATCAACAACAAACCCTAAAAAGGTTAGGGTTTTTACCATAATATTACCAAAATCCTAAACATCAAGAGTGTAGGATTTTATCATGAGTTGTATACTTTATCAGCAAACCCTAACTAGACTAGGGTTTTATCATTAACATACCCTAAGCATCGAAAGGCTAGGGTTTTACAGTGAAGCCTAAAGGTTAGGGTTTCACCAAAATGAACAAAATGGCAAGAGATAGTATGAAAAGTGTAGATTCAATCTAGTGATTATTTACCCTATCAAGAATCTTTATTATTCAAAACTCTAGACATGAGAGTGTTAGTAATATAAAGCAAATTTCAAAAATGATTGTAACTTTTTAATGTGGAGAAGACTAGCTACAAATCTTGTGGTCTTAGACATACCTTGAGTTACTCCTTTTACAAACCTTGTAAGGTTTCCTTATTGAAGGACTCCCTCTGAATTATGACATGTTCATGGTTCATTTTCCTTATGAGTCAACTTGTGCCCAAGGATCCAATTCGATTTACCAAGTCTCCATTCCTAATATACACCTGCAATATTTTTTTGACGAACACAACCAAAATATACGAATACAATAATGTAATATTTATCTAGGATTTTCATTACCTCTTAGAGAATGAATTCCAAGGGATTTTGAGTACAAATCCTTTGAGTACCGACAAACCCTATCTTCATAAAAGATTATCACATACCTACAAATCCTCAATAATATGGAATAGGGTTTCTTATAGGGAACAAGAGAATTTTGGATAAGCGTTTCTATGTATTTTATCTAGGATTTATAATCCTTAGATATTAAAATTCTTTATTATGATGAAAAATTGCAAACCTTAGAAGCAACTAAACCCTAAAAACATTTCATACTAGATTTTAAATAAATGACCATGCTTTACTTAACTCAATATTACATACTTTTATGCTTGAAAGAATGATATTCCATTGAGCTTGTTTCCCTTTTTTTTGCAAGTTGAAGACAATTTGTTAGATAACTAAAACACAAGGATTAATGTTAGTACTTGTTTTTGATGAAGACTTTAAGCTAATCTGCTTTCCAAGATATGTAGACTAAGTTCACTTTAACAATCTTCAAATCTTGAGCTTCATCAACCACTAACTATATATGATTCTTAGTTTACATGTGTGCTACAAAAGAATTGCTTTGGACATTATAGATTATCATTGAAGGAGGCTTGAATGATCACCAAAAGGTTGGCTTCTACATCTTTGTTAAGGTTCAAACTTATTATATATATAGTCCATAGGTCTATAACCTATATTCTAGGTGTCTCGACTTTTATATGGAGACTACAGTTTGGTGACAGGCCTTCGAGAATAGGCCTAAATACCATAAATGGTTTCTTCTTTGGTTTCTTTGACAAGTGTTCCTTATCGCTTTATATCTTTTAATATTCGGAGATGTATTTTGGTCGCTCACAAGTATGCACAAGCCTCTAAAGTTTTGGATCTTGCAAAAAGTTCATATTCTTTTGAAGTGATTTCAGACCCCTAACACTTGAGCACAAAAATTCGCTCTCTCTTTCAAAAGACTCGACCTTGAATAAACTATTTTCTTAGCTTCTCCGATTTCTAGAATGGTGTCACCAGTGCTTCTTTTAGATGCTTTTGCTCCTTTAGCTCAGGTCTGCAGCCTAGTCATAGAGATGCCCAAAATGCCTTATTCTAAACTTAGAGTTTCTTTTAGGAGCTTAGTACTAGCTTCTCTTCCTTGACTTGAAGTCTTTAAGACCTTCTAACTGCCCTTGTGGCAAAGTCCTTAGCTTTGATACCATGTTGAGAAATCTAGGGCAACTTTACATAGGTCTAATTATTTTGATTTGTCTTTACTTTGATAGTTTCTTGTGACATATTAGATTCTTCTTGTTCTTGTTATTATTGTTGATCATCAAACAACTACCATAACATGAAGATCATCAAAGACAAATGAACACCGGATGTAGGCACTCAACCAAGGTAAAACCCCTAAGAAGGGGACAACCCAGTCAGATTCTTTTACTAGTAGAATCAAATAAAAATCGAGATAGTCCGGGACCTTTTTGACCATGACAAAGAATTACCTCCATCCATCAAGCCAACCTTTCATGTAGATGAGTCAACTTCTATTTTATTCAAGTCAACATCAAACAATCCCTCAAGAATATTGGTGTATTAGGGTCTCAACCCTCTTGGTCACCCTGTACTTTTGGCCCCTAAAATTAGTCTGAACCTTCGACCCTTCTTGTAATAAATTTGCAATATTTCAGAGCATATGCACATGTGGTAGTAAGACAGGTATTTTGGTTTCTTGTCGAGTGTCCTTTCTCTCTGAGATTTCCTCCATTCGTAGGCTTCCTCGCATCCCTTTCTTTTTTGAGAAATTGCAGATTGAACGCTTGCTTTCTCCTGTCCCAAACTGAGTTGAATTCATTGCTATATATAGTTGTTGGAGTCTCCACTAATAGGCCGACATGAGCAGTTGAAGAGGCCGACTTGATGGGGTGCAAGGCCGACTTGATGGAGGAGATACAAGATCTAATTTTTGACATAAAACATTTTTCATTCCTTGACATAATGAGCCCAAGAAGGGTCTTTTGCATAATGATTTTGACTTTCACTCAATACAAAAATCCTAGAGCACACAATGGGTGCTTTGACCTATTGACCAATGACCCAAGCACGAAACCCATGCTTTAATAAGTCAATTTTTTTTTACAATAAAAATTTCTTTTCTTTTGACAAATACATTACATCATTATTCAATTATGAAGACCGATACTTGTCATTCTTCAACAGAGCCTAACAACTTTGAAGAAGGCAACCATGATGATCACTGAATCAAAGCCATGGAAGAAGAAGTAGATCAAATGAAAAAGAATAAAACATGGAAATTGGTACCAAGACCTAGGGACAAAAATGTCATCGATACAAAATGGGTCTTTAGGAATAAGTTGAACGAAGATGGACAACTGACCAAGAACAAAGCAAGATTGGTATGTAAAGGATATGCACAAGTTGAAGGAATAGATTCCAAAGAGATGTTTGCACATGTTGCTAGGAAGGAAGCTATTAGAATGTTCTTGGCTTATGCTTGCTCAAGAATGATTAAGGTATACCAGATGGATGTCAAATCAACTTTCCTAAATGGAGAATTGGAAGAAGAAGTCTACATAGAGCAACCAAAATGATTTTTGCTTACAAAAAAGAAAGACTACATGTGTAGGTTGAAGAAAGCTTTGTACGGTCTCAAACAAGCTGCTAGAGCTTGGTATGTACGTCTGGGCAGGTATTTACAACAATAAGGATTCAAAAGAGCAAGTTCCGATAGCAACTTATACATAACGGTTGAACAAGAAAACTTGACTCTCATTGATGTGTATGTGGACAACATCATCTTTGGAAGTGACGATGACAGGTTGAGTAGGAAATTTGCTAACAATATGCACAGTGAGTTTTAGATGTCCTTACTGGGTGAGTTGACCGTCTTCTTGGGGCTCTAGATATCTCAGGAAGATGATGGTATATTTATTTTTCAAACCAAGTACATCAAAGAAATATTGAAAAGGTTTCAAATGGAAAAATGTAAACCAATTAGTACTGCCATGGTCACTGACTACAAGTTAAGTAAGGACAATGAATCCAAGGAAGTAGACCACACATTATATAGATCAATGATTGGTAGCCTATTGTATGTGACTGCTTCGAGACCATATGTGATGGAGGCAGTTGGACAGGTGGTAAGATTCCAAGCTAGGTTGCACGAAACAGGGAAACGGGTACGACTTTCCGAAACGGGAAGCGATACGAAATGCGACCTCCCAAATTTTGGAAACGGGGAAACGCGAATATATATATATATATATATATTATATACATATAAAAATATTTAAATAAATATATCTATATATATATATATATATATATATATATATATATATATATATATGTTGTAATCATAAAGCATAAATGATACATTATAATTTATTACGTTTAAACATTAAGATTAAATTTACATCACATTTACTCATGAATGATCACATAATGAAAATAAAAATATTGAAATATCCAAAAGCAACCTTTATTATATATCCAAATCTCAAAATCAACGTTTATTTATATTAATATATGAGGCTGCAAGTACAATAAAGATTGTAAGGCTGCAAGAGAGATCCAAATCAAGATTTTCTGCATCCACATCCCATTC
This sequence comes from Pinus taeda, assembly GCA_000404065.3. Classification (NCBI taxonomy): domain Eukaryota; kingdom Viridiplantae; phylum Streptophyta; class Pinopsida; order Pinales; family Pinaceae; genus Pinus; species Pinus taeda. Next base: position 125,667 of record APFE030644408.1, on the reverse strand, counting down.
TTTAGAAGGACCACTGTTGTATTGGGAGTCTACTCCTACATAGTCAAACGACCCTAGTGCTCTTGATTAAATACGAGTTTCATACCTTAGTACCCTACATGCTCTTGATTATTGGGAGTTTCCCCTGCATAGAGGGCTTGGTTCTTTTGATTAAATACAAGTTCCATACCCTAGTACATGATAAAATCCAATGGAAACATTGCAATCCCCCCAATCCTGAAATCCTGAAAAATAGATAAGTCTGTTGGATTTTGAGTGAGATCTAAAATTCTACTTTCTTCATATGAAATCCAATGAGGTGAAACCACTCTCAAACATCCTGAGTCATTTCATGGTAATGTTAAAATTTAAGTAAAAGGATGAAAATGAAAAATAAAGGAGAATATCACTTTTACTTTAAGAATTTAACATTACCATGAACTGCATATGCCTCAAACTTCTTGATGAATTGCATCTCAACACTAGGGCAAAAATTCACTTTTATAACTCTAGACATGCATCTAGAAGCAACTAGAAGTCATTAGCATACCCTAAAAATAAATTAAAAAACAAATTAAAAAAAAACACAAGTAAATGTTGAAACGTGGGTCGTACGACTGTGAAACGCGTTTCAGGCCGTACTAGCCACGTTTCAGTGTCGTGAAACGTGGCAGTACAGCCAGAAATGCGTTTCATGGCCGTACCAAACGCGTTTCACAGTTTCGTACCAGTTTCCGTACGGAAACGTACCCCTGCCCCACGTTTCCTGCAACAGAGATTCCAAGCAACACCAAAAGAATCCTATGTTGTAGCAATGAAGAAGATCTTTAGATATCCTAAAGAAACAACAAATTTTGGTTTATGTATATGAAAGGGAATGAATTGACTATAACAACTTATATAGATGCAAATTGGGCAAGTAGTGTTGATGATCGCAAAAGAAGTAGTGGAGCAGATTTCTACCTAGGTCATTGTGTTGTGTCATGGTTGATCAAGAAGTGGTCTTCAGTCTCCTTGTCCACATCAGAAGCAAAATATATTGCAGCAACAACATGTTGTACTTAGGGTCTCTGGTTGAAGCAAACTTTGCTGGATCTCCAAGTGAAGTTTGAAGACCCCATTCCGATATTCTGTGACCACACCAACACCATAAGTGTAATGTTCCTATGTAGGAATATGAGTGATATTTAAACAAATAAACAGTGCAACAACATAAAACTAAAAACATGCATTATACATCCATAAAAACACTGTAAATCTGAAACTGCTGAGCCATATATTATAAAATCTGAGAGCATAGGTACAATATAAAATGAAATGGTGCACCTGAGCTTGTCTCAAGGACAAGCTTGACAAAACCCAGGGGATGGAATAGCTGCGCTGAAGGCTGCCCAGTTGTTGCACTAGTCTGCACTGCACTATCCCAGTAAAACTGCTGTCATGCTGAACTTTGACCTGCTGGAATGTGCCCAAAAATTGCCCAGAAATTTATATCCTTTCAGCCTCGGGTTCCTTGGACAAAACCCAGAAAAACCCAGAAGGGAATTTCTTTGGTTTTGAATTTGGAATTTCGGCCACCTTGGAGCCCCTCCCCTGCCGCTGCCAAATTTGACTTGCAGGAAACAATATGCAAATCCCTTTTAAAACACCCCTAGAATGCTGGGTTCACCTGTGTTAACTGACTCCTTGCTCCCCAGATGATTCTTGGCCCGAATAACTGCTCTTCCAAGCACCACACATTTGCTGCTAGAGGCCTCTACACAATCCCTCTGCCCAGAATATTGTATTGCTGAAAGCCCTGTCGAGTTGGTTGCAAAAGCCAACGAAAATGTCCTCAACCAATAGCCTTTCCAGCTCCCGGAACTCCCAACAAGCTATAGACCTCCTTGCTGGCTCAATCTACCACTGCGTGTTTCTCGCTGCCCAGGAAATACACAGTCTCCTTCTCTGCATGGCTGGATGAAGTGTATGTGTAAATCTGAAACTGCTGAGCCATATATTATAAAATCTGAGAGCATAGGTACAATATAAAATGGAATGGTGCACCTGAGCTTGTCTCAAGGACAAGCTTGACAAAACCCAGGGGATGGAATAGCTGAGCTGAAGGTTGCCCAATTGTTGCACTAGTCTGCACTGCACTATCCCAGTAAAACTGCTGTCATGCTGAACTTTGACCGGCTGGAATGTGCCCAAAAATTGCCCAGAAATTTATATCCTTTCAGCCTCGGGTTCCTTGGACAAAACCCAGAAAAACCCAGAAGGGAATTTCTTTGGTTTTGAATTTGGAATTTCGGCCTCCTTGGAGCCCCTCCCCTGCTGCTGCCAAATTTGACTTGCAGGAAACAATATGCAAATCCCTTTTAAAACACCCCTAGAATGCTGGGTTCACCTGTGTTAACTGACTCCTTGCTCCCCAGATGATTCTTGGCTCGAATAACTGCTCTCCCAAGCACCACACATTTGCTGCTAGAGGCCTCTACACAATCCCTCTGCCCAGAATATTGTATTGCTGAAAGCCCTGTCGAGTTGGTTGCAAAAGCCAGCGAAAATGTCCTCAACCAATAGCCTTTCCAGCTCCCGGAACTCCCAACAAGCTATAGACCTCCTTGCTGGCTCAATCTACCACTGCGTGTTTCTGGTTGCCCAGGAAATACACAGTCTCCTTCTCTGCATGGCTGGATGAATTGTATGTGTAATATCTCGTTTCGGAGATATTTCCCAAAACCCCAGTAAACTCCAAAGTCCAACCAAATACGCACAAATGATATAATAACCGGGAAGCTCAAAATGATAAAAATAACAGTGGTGCAACATATAATAATGTAAACATGAAATATAAGCAGAGACTCGAGAAATGCAGAGAGAAATGCTAAGCCATTTTATTATACTGAGTAATGGAATGAGTACAGGAGGTGATCAGAAAGATGGCACCTCAACTTGCACCAAGCAAGTGAAGAAATACTCTTAGAATAGCAAAGGAATGGCCTCTCTCTGAATTGCATGGATGCTGCTGGGAAACTACCGTGCTGCCGCTACTGCTGGAAATCAAATGAGGATTTGGGGTTATTCCCCTCAGAAAATGTTGAAACTTTGGAATCAACCTCTACTCGGAAAACCCAGAAAAACCCAGAAATCTTTTCTGAAATGGCCGACCCCCAAAAATCGCCCCCTTGGGGAATCACGCAATCCCTCAAGGCTCTGCATTGCCAGTAAGTAGAATCCTCCAAAATACTGCCTGAAACTCTGCCAAACTCCTCCAATATGCAAGAGCTAATCTCTTGTTCAATCTCCCAGCTCAACTCCTCCACAAACCCCCAATCTGAAACTACCCCCAGAAGAACTGCATCCCTCTCTCTCAAGACTGCGTGGTCCTCCAATTGCTCAGCTCCACCTCAATGCCAAAGTTCAAAACTACTGCAAAAAGACTGCTGAAACTACCTTGCCCGAGTAGGCACTCGAAATCCCCCGGGGCTAAGGGTGAGATCTCCGAACGGAGACACTTAGTGCACTAAACAGTGTTGCAGACAGGCTAAATAGCCAGCGTGCTCCAAGTCGAAGTGACTAGCTCAAATGCTCATAACTGAATGCTAAAATGAGGAGGCTTCTCTCTCCTTTATAGCATTGGCCTCTCTCAATCCCAAGGCTCACCTCCTCCAACGTAATCTCCTCTTGCCACGTGTTCCTTTTCCCATCTGCGCAGTCCCTCCAAGTGTTTGCGTGGGCCCCATTTCTGCGTGGTCCTTTGGCCCCCTTGGCTCCCTTTTAAGTCGCAACGTTGTGCTATTAGGAAGTGGCTTTTATTCTAAAAGTGAGTTATGTCCCCTTTTCCTCACCTTTTTTTTTTATTTACAAATAACTATAGAAGGCAAAATTGAGCAAAATCGAATATTCCAATTAGCCATGGCTAATTAGGAATATTACAGTATGTCTATGCTGGAACCTCTGAAATCCCTGTGGAATAGCCTCCCTAAGGCGAGCACGGATGATCCCCCAAAGTAGAGGTTGAATCTCCCGCTTGGAAGATTCATGGCTAAACAGCCGGTAGATTCGCTAAATAGCAGAGCATATAAATTTACAACGCTGAGTTTGTTTGTAAAATGATCAAGATGCTGCAAAATGAGAGTTCCTTCCTCTTTTATCATTTTGGCCCCCCCTTAGCCTCATGTAGGCCCCTCCTTCCACTAATTCGATTCCCTCCAAGCTCATGCAATGGCCAAGTTCGAATTATTCATGTGGGTGGCCCCCACATTCCACTAGCTGCCCTAAATAAAGTCGAATTCCCTATAGTTCCTAAGTTCTGCATGTGGGGTCCTCCTCCTAAGCCAAAAATGATGCCAAAAATGTGTAGTTGCACCCTGTGACTAATACATTTGAGAAGGGACATGACAATCCTCCCCTCCCAAATGTTGATTGCCCTCAAGCAACCTCAAAGCTAGGTGCTCTAGTATGTGCTCACCTTCCTAGGTGGCATCCTCATCCAACATGTTCGTCCAGCGTACCAAGAACTCCCTGATGGTCCTGCTCCTCAGTTTCCTCTCCCTGCTCTCCAAAATTGCCTCTGGTTCCAGCACCAACTGGGCCTCATCGTTCGACGGGGGTAGATTGGCTGTTGCTGCCACCTGTTGTCCCAACACCTTCTTCAGGCATGAGACATGAAATACGTTATGGATTCTACTCCTTGGAGGTAGCTCTAGCTCATAAGCCACTTCCCCAACCCGCCTAGTCACTTGGTAGGGCCCATAGAAGCGTGGATGTAGCTTATTGGCCCCCTTCTGTTTCAGCGTAGATTGTTTGTAAGGCTGCAATCAGAGGTACACTAAGTCCCCCTCCTCAAATTGCCTCTCTGTCCTGTGTCGATCTGCATACAGTTTTCGCTGATTTGGGCTGTTGCTAAATTATCCTTGAGAGCCTTGAGGATATCTTGGCTCTCTTGGACCCAGTCTTTGGCCTTTGGGGCCCGACTGTCTCCGAAAACAAGATCAACAAAAGTTAGTGCTTCATATCCATAGAGGGCACGGAAAGGAGTCATACCGATAAACATGTGGTGCATGGTGTTGTAGAAGAACTCGCCCAAGTGCAACCATCGAATCCATGTCCTTTGTTGACTTACCACATAGTTCCTCAGGTACCCCTCCAACCACTGGTTGACCCTCTTCGTTTGGCCATCCGTTGAGGGTGATAACTGGTGCTAGGAGTGAGCTCTGTCCCAACCAACCTGAAGAGCTCCTGCCAAAAGCCACCATCTCTGTCACTCACAATGTTCTTGGGGAGCCCATGTAGCCTGAACACCTCCCAGACGAACAACTCGACAACCTGTGCAGCTGTGTACCTAGTAAGGATGGCGAAGAAGTGGGAAAATTTGGTCAACCCGTCGACCACTACATATATGCAATCCTTCCCCTGTACCATGGGGAGCCCAGTGATGAAATCCATCGAAATACTTTCGCATTTCCCCTCTGGAATGGGAAGCCACTGTAGTAGCCCTGCAGAGTGAGTTAGCTCCCCCTTGTTCCACTGGCAGGCCTCTCACTCCCATACTTGCTGCAGTACTTCTTCCTTGAGGCCCTTCCATGTGAACCTCTCCCAAACAACCATGTAAGTCTTCCGGAACCCCTGGTGTCTGGATAACAGTGAATCGTGTGCTGCCTGGAGTACCCTCTCCCTCAACTATGAGTTGGGCACCAAGTAAATGCGCCCCTTGTAATAGATGACCTCATCGATCACACGGTAATGCTCATCTACATGTGTCCCCTGTAACACCTCACATGCCCTCCTGTCCTTGGAGTACTCCACCAACAGCTTAGCCTTCCAATCCTGGCAGATGCTTATGAGATATAACCCCATTGGTTTCCTTGATAGAGCATTGACCACCATACTCAATGTCAAAATCATAGGCCTGCACTTTGCTGACCCATCTCTGCTGCCTATCATTGAGGCCCTGCTGCCCATGAAATGTCAAAGGCTGTTGTGATGAGTCTACACTGAGAACTAGTTACCCACCAAGTACTGGCAAAACTTGGCCAATGCATGCATAATGGCTAGCATCTCCTTGTCATATATGGAAAATGACAGCTCATGCGGTAGGAGTTTTCCACTCTCGAGAGCTATGGGATGCCCCTCCTCTGACAATACGACTCCAACTCCTACCTCGGATGCATCACACTCCACCGTGAATGGCTAGGAAAAGTCCAGGAGTACTAGAACAGGGCAACTGCTCATAACCTCCTTGAGGTGATCAAAGGCGGCCTGTGCTCCATTAGTCCATGCGAAGGCCCCTTTCCTAGTCAACTCGGTCAAGGGTGATGCCAACTATAAGAACCCTTTGACAAAATTCCTGTAGTAAGTGCAAATACCCAAGAAGCGTCTCAACGTAGTCACATCTCGGGGTACTGGCCAATCCCGGATGGCCTGAATCTTCTCCTTGTGAACCTTCACCCCATCTTCTCCAATGATATGCCCGAGATAAAGCATCTCTGTCAATCCAAACTCGCACTTGGAGAACTTGGCATAAAACTGTTGCTCCTCCAGAATGCGTAGTACCTCCTCCAAGTGTTGGAGGTGTTCTTCCCACGTCCAGCTATAGATCAGGATGTCATCGAAGAACACTAGCACGAAAACCTCCTCAGTTGTCCCTGAAAGATTTGGTTCATGCAAGACTAGAATGTGGCTGGAGCGTTGGTCAGCCCAAATGGCATGACCAGAAACTCAAAGTGCCCGTAGTGACACTAGAACGCTGTCTTCGGGATGTCCTGATCCCATACTCTGATCTGGTGGTACCCTGAACACAGATCAATCTTAGAGAAGTACTTGGCTCCTCTAAGCTCATCCATTAGTTTATCAATACGGGGAATGGGGTACCGGTTCTTAAGAGTCTTCCGGTTCAGGGCTAGGTAGTCGATACACATCCGGAGGGTTCCATCCTTCTTCTTCACCAGCACTACGAAAGAAGCGAAAGGACTGGAACTTGCCCTGATATAGGCTTTGGGGTGCCTGCAAGGAGTAGTGATAACTGCCTGTATACCCAGCTCCAGCTCAATGGTGTGCTCAAACCCTCTATCTGGTGGCTGCCATGGTGGAATGTCCCCGAACACTACCGCATACCTGTCCAGTAAAGGCTGTATGTCTGCTGGTGGTGGCTGCACCTGTCCCCCAACCTCTGAGATCCTAACTCGACTGCCCATGCAATGTCCCCATGTCGAAGATCTTCCTCCATCCTGTGGGCTGAAACTGTCTGAGACGAATAAGATTGCATGCCTCTCAAGACCACTAGTTTTCCATTTGGCCCCATGAACTCCATCTCAGGTTTCCTCCAATCTGTCGTGACTCGCCCAAGGGAATACAACCACTGGACACCCATCACCACGCTGGTGTCTAGCACATCGACCAAAAAGAAGTGGTCTGTCATCGATTAGTTTCCTATAACTACTGTCAAGGAGGGCACGCATCTAGTACACTGGATGGTATGGTCACTTGGTACTAGGACTGAGAACCCCTCAAACTATGTTGTGGTGAGGCCCCTCTCTGGACCATCTGTGCATCTATGAAATTGTGGTTAGCCCCACTGTCTACCAACGTTGACACCCTTTGTCACTATACCGTACCTCTAATCCTGAATGCCAAAAACTTAGGAATCCTGCATAAAGAAGTAAGGACTCCTCCTGATGTGGCAAGAGATGCCCCTCCCTGTGGAGGTGGTGGTGGTGGCCCTCTGTCCGCTGAACTCTCTCCATCTGTCCCACCACAATCCTGCTCCACCTCATCCTCCTGGTCACTGTCAAAAAAGACCTCAATGTAATGTGCTCTACCTGCAGTGCACCTATGGCCAGGTGCCCAGGGCTCTGCATGTGAAGCACAACTTCCTCCTCCGGAGGTCCTTCTGTGTCTCCTCATCTAATTGCCCCCTCCCTTGTGTGGTCCTCGGTGGTGAGGGTCTAGTCTCATGCTCCTTCTGTGGAAAAAGGGTCCGTGCAGGAAATGGCGCTTTGGTCTTGGGGATGGCCCCCTGTGAATCTCTGGCACACACAACCACTTCTTGCAGCGTGAAGGGTTTGTGTGACTTCACCAGTCCACGCAGGGGCTCAAGCAAGCCCTCAATGAAGGTGTATACCCTCCTTGCCTTGAACAGATCCGGGACCATCACTGGCACACGCAAAATGTCTGAGAAGTACTTCTTTGGGTTTCTTGTTTGGCGCAGTTGTGTTAGTTCCCTGAAAGATGCCTCCGGATCCCTTTGATCAAATCGCTCCACCACCCTCCGGGTGAAGTCCTCATAAGAAACTATCTGGGCATGCCTCAAAATGGTCAAGCCGTGAAACCACCAGTCATGGGCTCCCCCCTCCAAGTGTAGCACTGCCAACTTAATGGCTTCCTGCTCCATCATCCGGTTGAGTTGAAAGTATGTGTCCCTCTTTTCAACCCAAGCCATGGCTGTGCACTTGGTAGTGCCATCAAATGTAGGGAAATACATCCTCCCTATAGTTCTCTGCAGCTCATAGTTTTGGGTCCCTTTTCCTCCGTACTCTTTGTTCCTCTCACTTTGCTTGAGCTTGCAGTAATCTCTGAAGGAGAGGGCTTCTTTGAAGTCTTCGCCCCTCGCTTGCCACACTCTGAAGTAATCCCCCATTTGAGGAGTGTCTTCCTCCCTTGCTGGTTCGATTTGTGCGACTGGCACGAAAGAGGATAATGTAGCCCTAGTTGGCCCACTAACTAAAGGGCGATGTGCTGCTGGTGAGGGGTGATCAAAAGGCTGAGAAGCCCTGGAAGTTTCTCCACATAAAAACCCTCTAGGTGTGGCCCTGTCTCTGTTCTGTGACTTGATCTCCTCCAGCATGTCTTTCTGCACCTTGGCCAAGTCACTCAAGGCCCTCAGGAGGCTATCGAAATCCATCTCCTCCCTGCTCTTGGGCTCTGCCATTTCTTCGTCTCCGGCCACTGCTTTCCCTCTTTCCTTCGTATTTGGCGTAATTTCTAACTCCCTTTCTCTGTTCCTGTACCTTTGCCTCCGGTAAGTGATGTTCTGCTAGCCCTCTCCTCTCATAGGAAACAAACCCCACAGTTGAGCCAAGAACTAGGCTCTGATACCACTTAGGAATATGAGTGATATTTAAACAAATAAACAATGCAACAACATAAAATTAAAAACATGCATTATACATCCATAAAAACACTGTAAATCTGGAACTGCTGAGCCATATATTATAAAATCTGAGATCAGAGATAGAATATAAAATGGAATGGTGCACCTGGGCTTGTCTCAAGGACAAGCTTGACAAAACCCAAGGGATGGAATAGGTGAGCTGAAGGCTGCCTAGTTGTTGCACCACTTTGCATTGCGTTGTCCTTGTAAAATTGTTGTCCTGTTAAACTTCGACCTGCTGGAATGTGCCCAAAAACTGCGCAGGAATTTATATCCTTTCAGCCTCAGACTCCTTGGACTTTCTCTGGTTTTGACTTTGGAATTTCGGCCTCCTTGGAGCTCCTCTCTCGCTGCTGCTGCCAAATTCGACTTGTAGGAAACAACCTGCAAATCCCTCGGAAAAGACCCCTAGAATGCTGGGTTCACCTGTGCTAACTGACTCCTTGCTCCCCAGATGATTCTTGGTCCGAATAGCTGCTCTCCCAAGCACCACACATTTGTTGCCAGAGGCCTCTGCGCAATTCCTCTGCCCAGAATATCATACTGTTCAAACCCCTATCGAGCTGGCTACAAAACCTAGCAAAAATGTCCTCAACCAATAGCCTTTCCAGCGCCCAGAACTCCCAGCAAGCTATGGACCTCCTTACTGGCTCAATCTCCTCCTGTGTGTTTCTGGCTGCCAAGGAAATACGCAGTCTCCTTCTTTGCGTGGCTAGATGAAGTGTATGTCTATGCTGGAACCTCTGAAATCCTTGTGGAACAACCTCCCTAGGGAGGGCACGGATGGTCCCCCGAAGTAGAGGTTGAATCTCCGCTTCGAAGATTCGTGGCTAAACAGCTGGTAGACTCGCTAATCAGTAGAGCATACAAAGATGAGTTTGTTTGTAAAATGATCAAGATGCTACAAAATGAGAGCTCCTTCCTCTTTTATCATCTTGGGCCCCCCTTAGCCTCATGTGGGCCCTTGCTTCCACTAATTCGATTCCCTCCAAGCTCATGCAATGGCCAAGTTCGAATTATTCATGTGGGTGGCCCCCACATTCCACTAGCTGCCATAAATAAAATCGAATTCCCTATAGTTCCTAAGTTCTGCGTGTGGGGTCCTCTTTCTAAGCCAAAAATGTGTAGCTGCACCTCGTGACTAATACATTTGAGAAGGGACATGACAATAAGTGTCTCCAAGAATCCTGTAATGCACTCAAAAACAAAACTCATTCCTATTAAATATCACTTTCTTCAAGAATAAATTGTCGAAAAGAATATCAAGGTAGAATATATTGGGACACTGGAACAAGTAGCCGACATCTTGACCAAGCCTTTACCACGAGATACATTTGAGTATCTTCGGCAGAAGCTCAGGATTCTACTAGGTTCACATTGATATGTATTCCATCAAGCCAAGTAGATAGGGGGAGAAAGGCATGTTGCAAGAAAAGAGAGGAAGATATCTTGTCAAGGGGAGTTACCCTTTGCCATTGATGTCAAAAGGGGAGAGAATTCAACAGAGGAACACCAGAAGCATCAAGTCAGGGGGAGCACGTGTGTTGCCATCAATGCCAAAGGGGAAAATTGTTTGAATTTGGTGTCATTGGTGTCAACCCAAGCAGTCGCCAGAAGAAGCCCTGCTTTCGTGAGGAAATTGACTGGGAAAATCTATATGTTTGGGCTCAATACCATTTTCATTCGATTGTCCTTGTCGTGCTGATTCCAACAATAGGTGGTGTTGACCCTGCCGCCTACACCTACCTACAAGTCAGTGAGAAAAGCCTTCAACCCCACAAGGTGTGGTTGGTGGCAGGGAATTCAGAGAAGGGGCTGTCACACTAATCCCAACTCTTTCCGTTTGAGCTATCTCCTAGGCTAGCTAAGGGGGGTGGTCCCAATGAAAAGTTAAGCTAAAAACAAAGATGTGAGTTTCTAGGAGAATTGTTAAAGTTAAATAGATTATTTATTTAAGCAAAACCTGATATGAGCAATAGCCATAAACACATAAGATAAGCATGAAACACATAAACAACCAGTGCCTTCAAAGCGTTGCTCTTTAAGAAATGAAAATTTTTTATTTTATTTTTTTATTTGCTTAGAATGAAGTCAAATGTTCTCAAATTAAAACCCAAATAACCTTGGACTTGGATTTCCAAATGGAGAGGAGCTACTTAGCTTATGCTTTAGCTTTCTTCTTCAGATTTGAATTACCTCCAGGAACACCTGTAGGACAGCAAGCAAAAGAGTTAGCATGCAAAAGAAATAGGGCCTCAAATGCTAGATAAAACCAATATGCACACAAACGAAAGAAGAAAATATGTGATAATTTTTCAAGATAGAAAATAAGCAAAGGGCTCAAGAAACCCCCTCTTGAGTAAATCTTTTGATGTCTTATGAGATTGTTGGCTTGAACAACTTGTGGGACCTTTGATATCCTTGGAGGTGATTATTCCAACCGAAGAAGTCCTCACACTCCAATAGAGTTGGCAACCTGTCCTTAAATAAAAAAATGCCTGCAAACCAGTTGTTAGTGCAAAAGAGACTTGGCATATAGAGACCAAGTTGGGCTTGTCATTGAACCGACAATGACAAGCTACAATGATAGCACAAAATATACCAAGCCCAAAGGAGATTTGAGATAGCTGCAAATCTCTCCTCCCTAGACAATAATGCCTTCAGGCAAATGCACAAAGAAAAACAACTAGATAGCAGATTTAAAATCAAATGAATAATAACATCAAACGACACAGGTATACCTCATCAACCAAAGCATGCACCACAAAAGAAGCCAGTAACCCCAAAGACTTTTATTTATTTATATGAAAGATGAGTACACAATCCAGCAGAGTCCGCCAGCCCAACAGCTCGTTCTATGATGATACAATAAGAGCCCAAGGCTCCCATAAATAGAGAAATGGGAGGAGATCCCAATGCCAAGAGACAATGACAAGTGTGGCAAGTGACAATCCCAATGTAAAAACGAATTTGTACAAGTGGCTGATATGACTGTTTTGTAATCCTGTAGCTGGCAGTCAATAGAGCCTTGCTGGCCTATGTATTCCTCCTTGAGAATCAGCGTTCATCCATAATTAAACTGCTGAATATATTGAGGCTGCCATGTGTTTCCAAACTGCTGTGTTGACTGCCTCTAAACTGCTGGTAGCTGTGCGTATTTCTGATCTCAATTGATGCGTACAGGCTGGACTGTAGAGCTGCGTACACGTGGAAAGATGAGCTGAGTATGGTGGAGACGCACTCCACGTTTTCCTTAATCAACTCTGCCATCAAAACAATTTAAACCATGTGCTGATTCGCTGCGTGGAGCTTCTTTGCCGTACGTGCGTTGACCGGCCGTGTGACTGCGTGGAAGCTGACAGGTCTGATTTTTTAGTGGGCAACATATAACATAAACCTCAAATACCCACCACGTTACTTTAACAAACCTTCTCCAAAATCTGCGTATGTACCTGTGACAACTGCGTTAAGATTTGATTGGGCTAGCGTGTAATACGATTTGGCATGTGCTTTTTGTTGGCTGAGTTATGCGTATACCATGGAGGGGTGAGGTGGGGTCCATTTCCCACTCACTTATTTTAACATATTTTAATTTCTCAACATTTGAATTAAATCAAAGTTATAACTTCAAAAATTCCAATGCCTCATGAACTCAACGTGGTGCTTGTTGACTGTCTTTTGACTTGCTTTGACTTGAATTTTTTGATTTGAGCCTGCTGTACCTTATGCGGTGGGTCCCACGTGCCTTGCCACATCACCTTTGACTCTCCACATAATTTCCATGTCAAAATTTGACTAATTTTGACTTTGGAAATATTTATAAATTTTTCCAATTATTCATTTTTTTGAATTTCTTCTTCATTTTTGCTACTGTCACTTGAAAAATCGGCTTTTGAGGGACTCTAAGTCATTTTTTGACCCCCAAAGTAGGCTCTAGGATAATGCTGGGCCTCTGAGGATGAATTTCGAGTGGTCATACGCCCCAGACATTTCCTAAGGCCACTTATTTATGCCATTACATAGAAAATAATTAAAAAATCCTGTTTTGCGGGAAATTTTTAACTATTAAAAAATCCTACTTAGACCTAGCCAAATTCCACGGAACTTTTTGTGTGATCTTGTATGGTAATATACATCGACCCTAGACACTAAGATGTGTCAGGGGCTCAATCTTCAAACCGTCACCTCGGCTTTGGGGTAAAAATGAGTGAAAAAATCCAGAGAATTATCCGCCTCTGAAAAAGAAGGGATAATTAACCGGATAAAAAAAACACTCCAAGGTGTACTCGTTTGCTGATCGAGTCCCACATCCTAGGCCTGTTACAAATTCAAGAAAATCATCATATTAGCATCACTTATTACAATTCCCCGTAGGGTGTGGAATCTGGGTACAAAGAAGAAAAATGATGAGAAGAGGTAGAGTTAAAAAACTCTGTTGACTGATGACATCTGATGGTACAAGTGTCCTCTGGATCATTCTTGGGCATGGAGTCTTCACATAATCATCAGGTGCTACTCCAGTAGTCAACAGGTGGCACACCTCATAACTCATGGTTGAGGAGATATGCTTGATCAAAGTTTGTGCCCCTAAAAGTATAGTCAAGGTCCCCAAAGTGAGGGCATCTTGTTGATTGGTTTATTAGTGATATTTATTCTCAAGAAAATTCAAATAAATTATGATGGGCCTACTAACCCTTCACGTCTGGACTATCCCAGCCCAATTCGACTTGAAGAAAAGGCTTGATTAATTATAAAATATTTGGAGGTTAAGTCGTCCTTAATGGGTTTTTGGTTTTGGCTCCAAAAATTTCAATTTGAAAATTCAATTTTTAGAATTTGTGAGGTCGGCTCCCTTGTCTTGATCTGTTCGGCCTCCCCTCTAGAAGCCTCTTCGCTAGTATAAATTCATGGCTCATCTATCCTCTGAAGACATACTTCAACGCACATCTTTTGCACATATTCTCTTCGATTCCTGCAACCTTGTGTAGTCACGAGCTGGAGAAGAAGGTTGAATTTGAAGAGGGTTTTGGGCTTATTTTCTTTATCCTTGGTTAATGGGTTTCGCTGGGTTTATGGAGTAAACTGAGCAAGGGTTCTGTGCATCAGTTCAGCCCTATTCTTGGCAAAGTTCCAGTGCTGAAAATTTGTTGAATATGAGGTCGTTTGGACTTAATTTTTATACCTTTGTTGTGATCCGATACCAATTCATGAGGCCCCTTTTTGTGGAATGTTCTAGGGTTAATTGTGGGTCTGTTTAAGGGTTCTCTATGACAAATATTTGGCCTGTTCTGTGGCCAAATATTTGTCATAGAGAACCCTTAGCACTTTGTGACATTAGCATGAAATATGGAAACATAATTTTAATGAAAGAGGTAGCAAAATTACTTTTAATTTCTAGTTAGTTCCAAGTAGTGTAATTGGTGCCAAATTGCCCTTGATGCTGCAAGATTATTATTATGACATGTATATGCGAGCAATCTATCTACTGATATTATCATGGTTTATTTGTGTAGAAATGTGTCATGGGAATCAGTGGACATATATTGAACTCTGTAATATGGTTTGAACTTTGAACTTTGAACTTTGCAGGGTACAGATGTTCCGTGAGTTTGTCAAATCTGATAAATTGGCTCGAAGAATGACAGGGGAGGTTGTTGGACCTGGGCCAGGATCAATTGAGATAGCAGTGCGTCGTGACCATATAGTGGAGGATGGATTTGCACAATTGAATTCCCTTGGGTCAAAATTGAAGTCCTGTGTTAATGTTTCATTTGTTAATGAGTGTGGCCTTCCAGAGGCAGGGTTGGATTACGGAGGTCTCTTTAAGGAATTTCTCACAGATTTAGCGAAGTCTGCTTTTGACCCTCGGTGTGTTTTGTGAAATTGGTTTACAACTTTTTTGGCATTAATTATTAGCAGAATATTCCTTGTCATTTATCTATTTGCTCTTCTGTGTGCATATAATTTTGCAGCATTGCAAGCCATCATGATATTTTTTGATCCTTAAAATCCTATTGCAGGTATGGACTTTTCCTGCAAACTTCAACAGATGAGAGACTGCTCTTTCCACACCCATCAGCAAGAATCCTTGCAAATGGGGTGCAGATGATTGAGTTCCTCGGCAGAATTGTTGGCAAAGCTTTGTATGAGGGAATTTTACTAGATTACTGTTTCTCTCATGTTTTTGTCCGGAAACTGCTAGGCAGATATAGCTTCCTTGATGAGCTTTCTGGCCTTGATCCAGAATTGCATCGAAATCTTGTGTACCTGAAGGTAGTTTTGGCTATTCCCAATGCCCATGAGGAAATAAATGATTGCATATCCAGTTCCATATTTTTCTTCACTTGGATTAGTTTGTTGCTCTTAAGAGTGAACGCATATGCCAAGCTTAACTGTGATTATAATAATGAAAGTAGGCAGAACATGCTCTGTTTCTAGTAAAAAAAAGAATTCTCTTCTCAACTAGAATGCCTTCATTGTTTCCAATTTTCTTCTGGTAAGTCAAAATATGTTTGAATGATTTCTGTGATGATTTCCAACCCTCTGATCAAAACAATCCTGATTACAAATTCAAACATTTCTTAAAATGATTGAATTGTTTTGACGTTCTTGGCAATTCCTTAAATGCCTTTGAGACACAATCTTAAATTAATTGAATGTCTCCTACCGTTTACTGACTCTTCTTTGGAGTTCGCATCCTTGTGTCCCCATGTGAGTGTTAATGACTAAACATATAAGCATTATCCCTAACCGTACGGTAGCCTGTTATAGGGC
Organism: Pinus taeda; assembly: GCA_000404065.3. NCBI lineage: Eukaryota > Viridiplantae > Streptophyta > Pinopsida > Pinales > Pinaceae > Pinus > Pinus taeda. The sequence goes on along the minus strand of APFE030644408.1, from coordinate 109,778 downwards.
ATCTTATCATATAGGACTCGTTGACTTATGCCCAGCTTAAACAAGGCATTTACAGCACCGATTTCTTTAACTCTTCTTACTGAACACTTCGCAGAGAAGCTTCTTTATTGAACATTTAAACTTTGCACATGACTCTACAATATCAAATATAAGCATACATACCTCATTTTCCTTTATGTCATCCAGACTCCCTTCAACAACTTCCTTGATTGAAAGAACTTCAATCCCTTGATCTGCTTCACCTCTTCGGTCATCATACCACATCCCATGAATTCCACAAGTTTGTAATTCGTGATGAAACCCCTTCCTTTTGATTGGTGAACCTTCTAATGAAGATTCCAATAGAGGATCTTGAGTATCCTCACCCAGCAGATGTTTTGTTTTGAGTCTTGACAAATGTATGATGAGCCTTGTACTAGATGACCTTTTCTTTCTTTTCCACAAGTACCATGTATGTTACAAATGAGGTTTCCAAGAGCTATATCCTTCCATTGGTGGCTGCCATGGACTTCAATTTTAACCATCTTTTATGCTTTTCTATGATGATGTCACGAGCTCTTGCTTTCAATGCTTTTATGATGCCATGATGCATCCCATCATTTTTCTTAGTGAATCATGATAGCCATATCTTACAACAGAAGACTTAAGAACAGAAACTTGAAAAGAACTTAGGTGAGGAAGACTATCTCAGTCATATTAGAGATCTTTGACTTCCTCTTTCTTGGATTTCTTCTTTTTAGCTTCCTCCACTTCCTCGGTGATATGGGCTTCTTCTCTCTCTTTTGTTATTATCCTTCTTGATCTTAGGACAATCTCTTTTGTAATGCCCATATTCTTGACATCCATAACATTGAATCGTAGCCATATCCCTTTTCCTTTTTTTGAGAACCAGACTTTCCAAATTTTCCCTTTCTTCTTATCATTGTAGCATAAACTTGATTTTGCTCACCTGATCCTACATCAGATTTGGCCTTTAGTCTAGATTCTGCGATCTTGCATAGTGACCATAGATCCTAGAATGGAGTAGCTTCTCTCTTCCCATAAATATTTGAAGTAAAGTTACCTCACTCCTCCGGTAGTGCATTTAGTACAACTGTAGTCATATCTCTATCAAACATGACTTGTACCAAATCTTGAAGTTGATCCATTATTTCAGATATCCTCATAAAGTATGAGGCTATTCCATCTTCCCTTGACATCTTTAGCTTGTAGAGTTCTTGCCTTAATGAGATGACTTCTCTAGCAGTGCTTACGAAATACAACTCTACCAGCTTGTCATAGATTTCTTTTGAAGTTTCGAGTTTTGATACATATGGAATGAGGGGATCCTAGATGGATTCTATGAGAAATTGAGAATCCTTTGAGGCCTAACTTCCCCTTTCATATACTTTGTAAGTGATTGAGCATCTTCCTTTGCTGTTTTGGTGATAGATCCTTTGACATGTTCCATAACCTCATTTTCAATGAGATTCAGATATGTCCTTTTTTTCCATGCAAGATAGTTTGAAGCCCCAACCAATTTGTTTATTAAATTATTTCCTTGCAAAAAGACATTTTGAGAGATTCAGATGTGGACATAAATATCCTTACTTGATACGATGCTCCTTCTCCTTGCTGCTTCCTTGATGTTGATGATGATATAGAGCATAGAAAACTTATCCTTGATGAAGATAGTTTTCTTCAAAAAATGATCCTTAATCTCATAGAGAGGGAGATCTCTTTGGATCCTTTGATGGTGATGTCTTTGGTGATGAAGATTAATGATGAATTCTTGATAATGTCTTCAAATGGTAAGGACCTTGCTTCAACGAGAGGGAGATCGCCTTAGAATTTTGATGACAACGTCCTTGGTCTTGCTTTTCTAGAAAGGAACTTGATGTATAAGTCTTTCAACTTTACTAGGGTCGTTGTGGTCTCTTGATGATGACTGGAGGTTCCCAAGACTTTCTTTTCTTGAAGATCTTTTCTTTGATCTAGGGTTTTTGTCTTTTCCTTGTAGATCTTGACTTTGTTGATGATCTTCTAGATTCGCTTTGATACCTTCCTCAAGATTTTATCCTTGAGTGTCCCTTGATAAGATGTCCTTCCTTGACTTTGTTACCTTAGCTCTGAAACCGTGTTGGAAATCTAGGGCATAACAATTCGGTGATTTCTATTTTTGTTGATAATTACTTGTGAATGCTTTTTACTTCTTTAGATTAGTATCTTCTCTTTCTTTAGATTATTATAGTGTTTCTTCTTCATCAAACAACTATCAATGCATAAACAACATAGAGACAAGAGAGCCAAAATATAGGCTATCAGCAAGGGCCAAAACCTTTCTCACTTGAGAGGAAAACCTGCACAAATTCTTCTTCTTATACAGACTTCGATTGACGAACACCATGACCAAGACCCTTGACCTATTTGCCAGTCCAAGATCGACAGAAAGCCTTTTTGATGAGATTCTTCTTGCTTGAGCCAACAATAGTCAAACCTCTGCTCCTTCCTCCTTCTTGGCTACCCTTTAGAATTCAGCGTCCTTGACTCTGCTTTAGTTCTGCAACCTATTTAGGCCTCCTTGGAAACCCTAGTTGCAACATATATGATGATCTAACCCCTTAATCTCCTTCATTTGGATTGAAAAGCTTTCTTCTTCAACTCGACTTGATGTATTGACTCGTATACTCCTTGGTTCGACTTCTAGCACATCAAGGAGGACTTCAGACCTTTTCTGCAACAGTAACACTCTGCTTTCCTCACACGTGTGAGTGGAGATCAACCCTAAAACAAACCCAAACAAATCTTCTTCTAGTTTTTCCTTTTTTGATTAGAAAGAGATACTTCTTATTAGATTTTCGTACTCCTTTTCTACTTCAGACTTTGATTGAATTGCTTGCTTCTGAAATGAGGTCGAGCTGCCTATTTATTGTGGTTTGCCAAGATAAATAAGCCGACTTGACAGTTTCTTGGTCCAACATGTCATTTGGAGAGGTTTCATTATTCCTTCTTGAAGCCGACTTTTAGGAGGTGCTTTTGCTTAGTCTTGGAGGGCCTTTTTATTCATTTAATGACTCATACAAAAATGTAACATGCCCAGGAAGGGTCCTTCATACATGACATTGACTCAATTTGACTTTTATGACTTGATGACAAAACATGAAGGTTCACAATGGGAACCTTAACTAAAATAAAATTCCTTGATCATGAAACCCATGATTCAAGTACTACAAAAATAAATTTTATTTTCTTCTTTACATCAATTACATAAAATCATCATTACACATGTCATTATGAAGACCAAACCTAGTTACACTTTTCAACACGATAAGGGAAAATAGGGGGAAGGGAGGCTGCCGAGGAGGAACAAGAGGAGGACAGAGGGAAAGAAGGAAGGAAAAGGCTGGACGGATGCAAGAAAGGAGGGCCGAGGGGCTTGGAGGGGCTTAGAAGCCCACGATAAAGGGAAAAGAGGCAAGCCAAGGGCCTCTAAGGGCTAGACGACTGCCCTAGAGGGAGCCACAGGCCTTAAGGAGGTTACAACCAGCTTGGAGGAGGCCCCAAAGGCTGACAATGAGGCTGAAAAGGCGGACGCTAAGGCTAGAAGGGGCCACGCTAGGCCAATGAGGGATGACGATGGGCCTAGGAGGCTAGAAAAATTTGAAACCCTCATCCAAAAATCGAATTTGCCTTAGATCTTCATTTTTACCGCAAAATTCTTCAGTTGTTGGCCCTGCAAAAATTGTAGAGACTATATCTTACCCTCAAGGGCCTAGATCTATCTGCAATCCAACAAATCTTCTTGAATCTCACTTGCACAAATAAATTTACAAATGCCCAAAACTCAATATATAAAAATTTCAAAAAATCCCAAAACCCCAAAACCATAACTGCAAAACAAGGGTTAGATAATGAAATAATTTACAAAAAATTATTATACAAAATATATTTACAAAATATACTAGTGTACAATGTTTAAAAGGATTTTGAAAGATAATTTTTTTATTGACCTTGATAATGGCTAGATGTATTTCAAAAGATAAATGTTAAACCACACCGTTAGTGAAGTTAGAAAATCACATAAAATATTCAGAATCCAAACATGGGCAGCTTGTGCCCACAGTTCTTGAACTTGGAGCCCAAGGGTCGGGGAACCTGCAAACTCTATATATTTTCTCAAGAAGAAACCGTTAGAACATACAATGAATCAAATCACCTAAGATAAGCCCAAAACTTACCAATAGAATGTTCCAATAGTTAAAATAGGAAGTGCTATGCATGTCACCCAAAGAAGTCACACGAGGATCCTAAGTTCATAAGGCCTTGTTGACCACTGAAGTTGCACCTAAAATTTTTGAAGACTCCATGCCCGAAGATATGTCAGAGGCTTCATGGACCATCAGAGTTCATCTATCATCAGGGTTTTTAAACTCTAATTTCTTCTCATGTTGTACTCAGATTCCACAGGCCCTGTAGGGATGATGTAAAGTGATGCTAGTGTGATGAATTGAGTCATGTAACATGCCTAAGTAAATTGGGACATTGTCATCAGGGTATTTTATTTTGGGAGGTTTTTTTTTTACTTGGTTAATTATTAGGTACTTTTGAGAACTTAATAATAAATTGAGTTTTTTCTTCCAAGTATAACCCCAAAGCCGAAGTGCAGCTTGATGGCGAGGCCTTGGGTGAGTCCTAGTGTCTAGAGTCATTGTATATTACCATACTAGATCGCTCGTATACTTTCACGGAATTTGATTAAGTTTAGGGGCCAGTTTTTTAATTTTTAAAATTTCCCGCAGGATGAGATTTTTAATAAAATTTGAATGGAAATTGTAATAATTATAGTCTAGAGAAGTTGTATGGGGTATGTATGCTCAAAATTACACCTCCCCTCACCAACTTTCTACTAAGACATACTTTGAGAGGTAAAAAGTAAGTATAGGACCCTCAAAACCCATTTTTTTAAAGTTTAGTGGAAAATGTGGCAATAAATTAGCCCATAAATTAAATAAATAGAGAGAAATAAATAAATCCATGTGAGAAAATGACATAGAAATGAGCTCAAGTCAAGAGTTAAGTCAAAGGACAAGTGGAAGATGATTTGGCACATGACATCATAAAGGCAAATGAGCACATGGGGAAATCAAATTCCCAGCTACAATTGAGGAAATCGATTTGCTGACTTGGAAAATCGAATTATTTGGAATTAAATGCATGTGGGGGAATATTTGATGGATATTTGATTGAGATTTTGTTGGAGGTTTATCTCCAACTTAACTCCACTAGCTCTACACTTGGCACCTACAAGGATCAATGAGTTCCCCAATGAGGCCCACACATTTCCTCAAGGAGGCTCAACGCATGGCACATTGGGAACATCAATGAGAGGTGTCACTTCTTGGCTTGATGGTTGGGAGTTAACTCCCTCTTGTTGCATATTTGACATTTCTTTGCTTCACACATGGATATTCGACTTGTTTGATGAAGAATTCGATGGCCACCTCAAAGAGTTTGATTTGATTGAAGCTCTGGACATGTCATCTCATCTCTCCACTTGGAATTCGACTTCTCTTCTTGGGATCTTCTCCAACACCACTTGTCACTTCGTTCTCTCATTGGGATTTGCTCCCAAATTTCTATTTAAGTGAGCATTGGACTCTCACTATGTATTCATGTTATGAGCTATTGGGCTTGAGGAAACTTTGCCAATTTGTACAATTTCTTTTGCTAATAAAACAAAGACTTTGGGGTATCATCGGTGGTGTTATCTTGGCTATCTTGAGGTGATTTTTTTCTATGCTATATTTTTGTGTTTCAATTTTTTATGCATTTGAATTGTATTAGCTTCTATTGCCATTTATTGAGGATTGATATATGCAAGTTATCTTGCATATATCTTTGATTTAGAGTAGTATTCTAGGAGTGAGAAATGCTAATTGATTTTTGGGGGAATCTTTAGTTTCTTTTTGTTGGAAAATCCATACAGATGGTAGTTAAATGATTTTCCTCTTAATGACATTAACTTGTGATATTTTCATTATTAGTATTCGTTCTCTTAATTATATTTTCTTATCAAGAAGATTAATGCCAAGTAACAAATAGAAAATAACTCAAGATATAGGTACTCTGCCAGGGCAAAACCCCCTTCGAGGGGAAAAAGCAGTCACAAATTCTTTCTTCATTAGATTCGAGATGAGACGACCGAGACCCTTACAAACTAGACTAGACTCCCTCCATCAAGTCACACTTCTTCCTTTCATTGTGTTAGCATCATCACAACAAGACAACTTAGATCTTCTTAGTATGATGACACCAAAATATTCTTACTGTAGTGTCACCGAACCTTCCTTATTGTAGTGGCATCGAACCTTCATCATTATAGTTGCACTGAAGTGAGATAATACTTTACTGCGATAGCACCTTCCTGCAACAGTACCGAGAGTATGCATGTACCCTATCCTTCTTGTTCCTTGTCCAGACACTTGTAGTGACCCCGAAATACATGCCTCTCAAATGATTAACCAAATTGTCCTGTGGTCACCTAAATTCTCCACAGAGATACCTGAATTTTCTCTTTGAAATCCGAGCCTCTATTCCTTATGGAATGTGAGCTTCTATACTGAACCTTGATCTATGAAATCCAAACTTCTTCTTTGATAACCGAACTCGAATTGCTTGACTGTCTTTTATGCAAAGTCCTCACTTGTATATATAGTGGTTTGACTATTACAAATGAGCTGACATGTTTTCATGAAAGGTTGCGTCTCCATTTTAAGTTAGGCTGACATGTAGGCCGACTGTTAGGCTGACTTTATGAAGACTTTTTTGAGGACTTTGAAGAGGCGAATTAGATTACTTTGCTGAAGGGGATGACTTGATGGAGGAGTCAAACAATAAATGACTTTGACAAATAACCTAAAGCCTACAATGGAGGCTTGACCTAATACAAATGACCCAAGCATGAAACCCATCCTTTAATAAGTTAATGATAATTTTTTTTTTGCTTTTCTTTTGGCATATATATTACATTTTGACTTCAAGTACAATTATGAAGACCGAACCTAGTTACATTTTCCAACACTCCCTCTTAACTAGGGAGGTATTCATATCTACATATAATCAAAGAGGTACATGGAAGAACTCAAATATATGAACCATGAAGAACTTTAGGCACCACATTGCCATGGACTAGATTCTTGACTAGAGCAATCTATCCATTGGTCTCTCAACAATTTAGACATCGCAATGCCACAGACTAGATTCCTAACCAGGGCAATCTATCCAAGTGGGAATAAGATGGACTCAAGCTTTCAACCTCTCTAGGTACCATCAAGCTTACTTGCTAACCACCAACCCAAAGATCTAGGTGTGTATCCAAAAACATAGCTCTATAATCAACACCACCTTTTTCAACTTCAAGACGTTGACATCAACACAAAGTTTCGACCAAATGTCCTCCCAGTCAATGCTTCACTCACAAAGCCTCAACACTCCTTGATCCAGCAGATCAAGGGTAACCAATTTCTCTCAATCAATCTGATTGGTAACCAACATGCTATCAAAACCTTCGAGATATTCACCTGTACAAACAAACCCTAATCAATCAATAATATACTTTCACATGTACATAATCAAATACAAACCTTTAGGGTCTTCCAGACAACAGATGTTGCTTTTTATCATAGTAGGACTATCAATCAAATCTTTTACAAAAGATTCCTCAATCATATACTTTCCTTTCTTACTTCATATCCAACAACATATCTTCCAAAATGAATTCTCCAATCAAAACTATGCTATACCCTCCCTCTCAAATAGGGAGCTTCCCAGGCTCCTTCTTAATCTAGGGAGATCAACTTCTTTACTTCGACATCGAAGAATCTTTTGTGGCTTCCAACCAGTTCATGAGAGTTATCATCATCCACATCATGCTTATCACATTAACGAACATCTTCACCATATTGAAGATTGTGTGCCTACACAATGTAGATACCAAATCTATAGAAGCATGAAGTTAGCCATATTAGAATTACGAAAGCATTTCAACCTTATATATACCAAAAAAAACAAGAGACAGATACTCTTCAACATCTTGCTAAGGACTTTGTCATAAACCCTAGACTACTTAACATTTTTCATTACATCTAGGGTTTCAATGTTTCTTCCAAAGGTATGACTACCCTAACATATAGCAAACCCTAGAAACAATTCAAACAAATATAGATCTACAAGACATTTAACAACTTTCAGAATTCATATGTTAGACTTACACTAGGTTTTCATACAAATCCTAGATTTCATACAAGAGAATTAATCAATCAAAACCAATCACAACTTAGTCATCAACATGACAAACTTCCACTAGGGTTAGTTGCGAACCCTAGATTTTCAATCAACTGTCAATCACAACTAAAACTTAGATTTCAACAATCTTACACAAATCTCAGATGATCACATTGTCATCATACATCAGAGATTTTTACTTCTAGTAAGGTTTAACTCCAAAACCCTAGAATTTCATTTTCACAATCTCAACAATCATTATATAAATAGATCTCAGATTGTTACATACTAGAGAATTTAACTATTCCTAGGGTTTAGCTGCAAGACCCTAGATTTTCCAAAACAACATCATCCTAGAACATCAACCTTTGACTAGGGCTTGTTTCCAAACCCTAGAACTCATGACCATTAACACTTAGGTCAAGACATATCTAGGAATTCATCAACATATCATAGGCACATCATATGTTAGGCAATATTAAAATGTTAGGCATCTACTAACCAAGTTAGGGTTTCAACCAATGGACGCACACCTAGGGTTTCATTCTTGGGACTCTAAATACATAACAAGGGGTTTTCTTATAAACCCAACAAAACCCTAAAGATCTAGGGTTTCATAACATAGCAAAGCGAACCTACTATTCCAAAGGTTCGGATCTCAGACAAACATCATTCAACCCTAACAAGTTAGGTTTTCATGACCATACCGAAATCCCAAACATGACATCATCAACAAAAACTTCAAATAGTATTTCCCAATAACCCTAAGTAGTTTTAAGGTTTCAAACGTTGACATTATCATACCCTTAGGTTAGGGTTTTCCAGAGAACCTGTCTAGGGTTCTATAAGAACAATTAAGGATGTAAGGAGGGTAGATTTATCAGATGATGAATCACCCGGAACAAGAAACTTCATGATTCAAGATAGCTAGACATAATGATGTTAATAATGTAATACAAATTTCAAAAATAGGATGATCATACTTTAAGAGAATTTATAAAATGTATAGTTTAAGATCTACTTGGAGATGTTCCTTGGCAAACCTGGTAAGGGTTCCTTGAAGTGTTCTCTTTGTATTAAGCCGTCATCTTTTATACCTGTAGTACATACTTACAAACACAACATGTGATACCAAGAATGTGATTTAATTTCTTAGGTTAGATTTCCTACATGGCCATGGAGGATGGAATTCTATGAAATTTATCTATCTCATATAGCATTGACATCTAATTTCATTTCAACTTGCTTTATACTTCTTAAGTATTTGTATGTTGCAACCTATTACATTTCATGCACATTTTTTGAGCAAACAAATCCTTTATGTTTTATGTGGCAAACTTAATTCTTTTATTTAGCAATTTGTTTTTTGGAGTAAATTGCCTCATTATGTGATGTCAAACTAGGCTTATTTATTACTTTGATTATTGATCATACATTTTGAAGCATTTTACATTGAAGCAATTTGCCATCTAGCAACCATTTCATTTACTTGCAAACAAACTATTTCCATTGCAAAATTTTATTTGGAACTTGTGAGTAACATTGGGCCCTAAGTAACCTGACACGGGGATTTGAGTGTCGGATTCGGACACGTTGACCCCCCAGAACAGGACACGTTATATATTAGTTTATTATATATATATATTAAAAATTAGATATTTATTACACAAATTCTAATTAATGATACAAATTCATTGATTTCAAACATAGATCTTCATCTAGATGCAAGTTTTACTGTTTACAAAGTAAGTTAGTATCTTTATAGCATGCATAGTACGTACAAAATTCAAATACATGTCACATAAATGATAAATCAATGAATCATAAATTCTAAATTCATAAATGATAAATCATAATACATATTCAATTCATCAATGATCCAATAGGAGAAAGACAAGATAGTAAGATAAAGGCGCTGACAACTGCAGTTTTCTCATTAAGTCATCAAAATCAAAATGTGTTACATAGGTAGTGCAATGCCAATGGAAAATAGAAATAAAAAATACGAAACAACTACAAGTATACAAGCCTCAAGGCAGTAGGTAGCCCATGACTCATGAGTCATCATTTCTCATAGTCATCATCAAAATCAACATCATTGTCCTCATCATCATGGTCACCATTGCTCTCCTCTACATCCTCCTCCTCCCCTGTATCCAAAGTTGTCTCTGCATCTGCTGGTGTGGAGGATGACCCCTCTACAATATCACCATCATCAAATCTAACAGGCTCTAGCACTGGATCATTGAGATCAATGTTGGCCAATGCCAACTCAACATTGTTGTCTAGACCCATATCATCAGGAAAGACATCCCACATCTGTCTTTCCCTTCAACCACTCTTCTCTCTGCCTGCAAATAAGACGAAGGTTGGTGTGCACATACACCATTGTCTCTGCCTGGATTGATCAAGCCTGCTCTTCTTAACACTATACAAATTCCCATATGTGCTCCAATTCCTCTCGCAAAAAGAGGATGAAGTCACTTGAGAGAGGACCCTCATGGCTAACTACCGAAGGGAAGGGCTTGTTGCCCCATGATTTGCCCACCAAGAATATGGCTTCTTAGCCCCCTGTCTCTAATCACATCATATCCTGCAAATTGACTAGTGCGAGTGGAAAACTCTGCAAAGGCATCCTCCACCTCATCAAGCAATGCTTTATCTTGAAAAACCTGCTTGAATGCATCTTTCCTCCCCTGTGAGATTTCACCATCCATGTGAAGAGGGAATCTGCAAGAAGGTCCACCATTCAGCCACTCATGGTTGTAGTATTTTGGGTTCAATGATTGAGCCAAACAATGTAAAGGTGTGCAATTCTTATCCCATATGCTGACAAGAATATCCTGTATAGTACCACAGAAGGCCTCTGGTGATGTCTCATACTCGGGGCACTCACTCTGTAGAATAATCCTCCTTACAAACTCAATCATGGAATCCCATCCCTCATAAACCTCTCCTAGGATGGGTTTGTCTATATCTACAAATCGAAGCAAAGAAATGATAGGGTCCATGATCTGAATAATTAGATCTATCCTCTCCCACCAAGCATCATCTAACACTGTGTCCTTCACTCTTTTAGAGGCTACTTGATATGTCTTCTCTAGAAAGACCAAAACTCTGAAATAACCATGGCCCCAAGAGCGGTCTTGACCTCCCTCAACCTCTTCAACATGATGAATGAAGAGGCAAACCATGTATCTGCAATCTTCAACAATGATAGATTGCTGTACTCCTATAGTGAGGGCATTTGTATGATTTTGTACAAAGTTACGGATATGTCATGCATCCTCAATAATGTTACCAATCCAAAGCACATCAAAAGCAATGGATTTTAGTGCTAAGTTCAATGAATGGACAATGCAAGGTGTCCAAAACACTTGTGGATATTTAGCTTCCACAATCATGCCAGCAATCTTGCAAATAGTTGCATTATCTGTAATGATTTGCACACAAGAATCAACACCTACATCTTCAATAACTTTAATAAACAATTCACCCAGATATAGTGCATCCCTGTATTCTCCAAGTGTATCCGCTGCTTTCAAGTAAACTAGACCATTCAAGGAAGACAACATGAAGTTGGTGAGTGGGTGCCGTGCTAGATCTGTCCATCCATTAGAAACAATGTTAACCCCATATGTTGGCCATGATGCTTTAATAGGCTCAAGCATTTTTTGCCATGATGCCTTTTTTTGCTTTCGTAAAAAATGTGGTTCTAAGTTTCTTTGAATGAGGAGACACATACCATGATGGAGACCTGTGAGTTAGAGCTCGGCACATCTCAATAAATAGAGGTGAGCGTGCAACATTAAAGGATATGAAGTTTTGATAGAAAAAAAGGCAATGGTGAGGTCAAGCTCTTTCCGTTTCTCTTTTTGAAAAATCTTGTCCATTGGACCAAGTGAAATGGCCTTTCTTTTTGCTGCTTGTCCCCCAATAGAACTCTCAAATGGAAATTTGTCGCTGCTTTTCCTGAAAAATGGAAGGGGGTCATCATTCTTGTTTTTTTTTATTTTTTTATTTTGCAGTGACATTTGCCATACCAACAGCGAATTTTTTTTCCATTTCTTTCCTCTTTGTTAAAGGAACTTGTGTACAAGCTCCAACTCCACAACCTAGTAAAAGCCAACAAATGGCTTTTCACACGAAAATATGTGCTTGTGAAAGTATTGTGGCAAAAGTTGCATCTCCAATTCACATTGCCTCCTCCCTTCCCCTTGCTGCTTGGTCCATCCTCTCTTATGACAAATTTCCACAAGGGATATTTCTCAATGTTATCTTTAGGAGCAAGTCTTCCCTCAATATTACTTGCAGCAAACTCTGATGAAATTGGGGGAGGAGGGGCATCTCTAATGGGGACATTCTTCCCCTTCCTTTGCCCCCTACCCAATGTTGCATGAAGCGCGGATGAAACGGGGACGTTTTTTGGAAGCGGGGATGCGGAAACGTCATTTTCCAAAAAACTAGGAAGCGAAGCGTCTGCTATATATATATATATTTTATATTATTTTTGCATTTATATTCAAAACAAACATCCCAGATTCCAAATTAGTTATAGAAAGACATGAAACATGCATATTTTTGCATAAATCAAGATAGATATGGCATCCATGATTCCATTGTAGTTACTAGTATGTAGTATGTACATCAATGATTAATTATTCGAGCATCAACCATCTATATTCTAGCAATTACAAACATACATCAAATTTTTAAGCATATTATAAAACATAAAACATTTAAGCATATTATAAAACATAAAACATAGAGCTTATTATGATTTATCTAACAAGTGAGCAACTGTCAACATTTGTCATGTCCAAAATTCAAATAATAATGTTTACGAAATAGGTCACTTGGTCACCGCCAAGCCAAAAAGGTTCAAATTCACAAGCCTACAAGTCTAATGATTAATCTATGACAAAAGTAGTAAATTGTGAATATATCTACTAATCTCTCCTCCTTCCACCACGAAGAGAACGTGGCGGCGGGCCTCCACATGGTGGCAATGAAGATGGTGCTTGTGGAAGTTGTGGCACTAAAACTGATGAAGACGAACCCCCTGCTGTTGGTGTTGAACCATGGAACCTAGGAAGCAAGGGACCAGATGGGGGTGGCATCTCAACACGATCATCATCATCCTGGAATCGCTCAAAAAATTCATATAAAAAAAACATGGAGGAAGCTCGCGATCCGTACGCTTCGTACTTCGAAGCTTGACGCTTTGTACAACCGAAGTGCTTTTCGGAAACACTTCGCCCACGCATCCGTACAGATCGTGGATCGGGGTTTTGATCTGGGCAGGGGAGGGGGGGGGGACGTTTCCTGCAACACTGCCCCTACCTGCTGCCCTTGATTGAGCCATGAATACTGTAAAAAAAACAAAACATGCACAAATTTGTAAAAGAAATGCATATACAAACTACTGTAATACAAATGAAAAAAATAGAGAGGAAATGCATTTACCTGTTGCTTGAATCTCCTTGAAAATGCTCCAAACCCTTGGCTCCTTGCTCCAAACTCCTAAGAGCAAACTCATAGCTCACCTCTTGCAAAAGAAATGACACAAAATGATACAAAATAGAGGCATTTCTGCCCTTTTATGGCTGTGTTGGTCCCGGTTTGCCAGATTCGTGTTCGGATTTCATGACATGTTGTGTTCGAACAGGAGACGATCCAGATTCGATCGTGTCCCATTCGGACACGGCGTGTCACAAAATCTGGACACGAGTTAGGTTGAATCAAATTCGATTCGCCGGATTCGGTCACGTGGCCCTCAAACAACATATCCGGTTTCAGAGGGGCCCTTTTCCACTCTGAAATAATTGAAGCATTGGTATAATCTTATTTTGAGCAATTACTTTACTTGCTTTGAGGCATTTGCATCAATCTTTTCCTTTGGAATTACAAGCACTAATAAGATCCAAGCATTTCATTTAGGCATTTTAGTTTAGATCTTGCACGTTTAAAATTTACCTCCAAGCATAAGCTTGGTTGTATAGACATAATAGGGCAAAGATTTTCCTTAAAAGTTCTTCCATTTGGTACGTAGTAAGGTAAAGTGTGTGACCCTGCAATTATGAAGGTGGCTTTGCCCACTTGTAGGAACGAAGACACACATGATTTGTAAGGATTAGGGGAAGGGTATCGTTAACTAAAACAAGTTCTTCCTCAACCCGTCTTCCTTTCAAGTCACCCCAACCTTTACCCCTTGGTTAGAGGTTGAAAGGAGAATCTCTCACTTAGAATAGACATATAGACTAAAATTAACCAAGATAATTGCATCTCACCTTAGATAAGTTGCATATCATTCTAACTCATTTTTTTAGAGCATTTTCCAATTTACTTGCCAGTTTATTCATTCCATTTACTTGATGAATGATCTCATGTCTCATTGATGAAGTTATCTATTGTTGTTGATTATTCCCTTTAGCAAGAGCTTATCTACTTATACTTTGCAAGTAATTTTTGGCATCCATTGTGTTTCATTTGCAAGTTATTTTCCTTTAAATAGCTATGTTTATGCTTATGATCATGAAAAACATTATCTTTACTTGAGCATCTCTCTACAAGTGCAATTTATATCTTGCATGTGATATCTGTCATTTGACATTGTTCTATTTTGCAGGACTACTTGTGATTTCACTTATCTATTTGAGCAAGTATTTATTTCATTTGAACAATTATTTTACAAGGCATTGGTTTACATGGTTATTTCTTGAATGTTGTGTTGATTATTGAACATACATCTTATATTGTTCATTATATTCACTAAGTAGTCCCACGAACTTTAGATCTCCTAGAAACTCATCTCATCTCATCTAATCTTTATTTAGGGACCGCTCCCCTTAGCTTTAACTAGGAGAGAGCTTTAACAGAGAGAGTTGGGAATAGGTGACAGCCCCATCCCTTAGTTTTGCACCATGTCACACCTTGTGGGGTTGATGATTTTTCCCACATTAACCAGGTGTGTAAGCAAGGCGACATCAACAAGACCCTCATTATGTAATCAATACTTCCACGCAAGTCCTTGAACCGTGTCTCATAAAAAGTAGTACTACTTAAAATAACAATTCTCTCCAATTTGGTGAAAATTTGTGGAAAAATTGTCTAAATAGCCACAACACCACTGAATCCATACTGCAACTAATCTCCATGGGAACCAGTCCCTTGCCCAAGCGAAGCCATATTTGAATATGTCTCTGAACCTCCAACTTGATGAAATCTTCTAGTCATTGTCTCTCCAAATTTGCAAGGGGGCAAATTTAAGGGTTAACAAGACCCTAATATCTCTTTGTCGCATTTTCTAGACATGGACCAACCCACCCTAGGAGAGGTGCATGAGGGGTGGTATTCCATGATTGACTTTGTGAAGACCGGTATTTTACACAATGAGTGCCTTGAGTATAGGAAATCTGTAGAGACTCTTTTCATCACCATATAGGATTTTCTTGTTAGTAGGTGGGATATGAATTGCACAACTTTGCTTTCCTTGGCCCGCTCATTGAATCCCAAATACTACAACAATGATTGGCTAAAGGGTGGGTCTTCACGCAAATTACCTCCTCACATGGATTGTGGAATTTCACAGGGGGAGAAGGGTGCATTAAGCAATATATATCAAGATAGAGCATCCTTGGATGAGGTGGATGTATTTGTAGAATTTTCCACTAGCACAGGGAGATTTGGAGGCTATGATGTGCTCAAAGATAGGGGGCTAAGAAGCTCTATGTTTGGTGGGCAACTTGTTGAGAAATCTAGGGCAACTAGATTAGGGTGATTTCTCTTTCTTTGATCACTGCTTGTGATGTTCTTTTACTTAACTTGATGTACTTGTAATTAGCTTCTTCTTATCTTGATTATTATAGTGTTCTTATCATCAAACAATTGTCAAACTATGAAGATCAATAAGACAAATGAACACAAGATATAGGCTGCTAGCCAGGGCCAAAACCTCTCCCTTGAGAGGAAAACCCACAAGAATTCTTCTCTTCTTATAGAATCTTCAAATAACTAATTCCAAGACCTAAGACCCAAGGCAAAGACCCTTGCAAGACCAAGTCAAGCTCTCCTTTGATGAGCTTGTCCTTCATAAACTCAACCCAAGTCAAACGTTATTCAAAACTTCAGATTTTAACCTCACTTCAAAATTTCGGCTTCTATCACAGGTCCACAACTTTTAGGCCCTTCTGTAGCAGCGGATTTTCACACGTGTGAGTGGTTTAGGGCATAATAATGATCCTTCTCTCTTTTGCATGGCTAAATCTTCTTTTCTTAAGTATTTGGCCTTCAAACTTGATCTTGTTGACACCAAAAATTCAACTTCTTGAGGTGATTGCAATTCAGTCTTTTCTGCAACAGAAAATGTCCTAATTATTTCGCACATGTGAGAGGAATTAGCCAAAAACAGTCTTCAAACACTTCGCTTTCATTTCCTTTATCTCTCCTTTTCTTGGCTAATTAATTTGATCTCTTTCTTGACCTTCAACGAGCATATTGGATGTGTTTCAAATCAGATAGAGTGCCTCTTATATATAAGCTTCTAGGAGCCCTAATTGGGCCAACTTCGTCATGTAGGCTGACTTGACTTCTTGTAGGCCGACTTTGTCTTGGAGGGAGATTATGACACTTTTGACTTCAAATAAATTCTTCTTACATGATACCAAAATGCTCAATAGGGTCTTTTGCATATGATAATGACTCTTTGACTTCTTTGTCTTTATGACAAGCCTTAGAAGCACACAATGGGTGCTTGATCTAAAACAAATTAACCTAGAGCATGAAACCCATGCCATAAAAATAATAATAATAAATTCTCTTATCTCTTTACATCAAATACATAAAATCAAGATTACATTGAACATTATGAAGACCAAACCTAGTTATGAATTTCAACACTCCCTCTTAACTAGGGAGGTATTCATAATACATACAAGGTACATGGACATTCTCATGTTGAAGAATTCTCATAATAAGAGTCGGATTGGTAAGCCATCTCATAATGTTAATTTTGATAACAAGGGTACGTTCTATGCTTAAGCACAATTTACTTCAATGTTCCTTTAGCAACCCAATGACAATTTCCAATTATATCTAGTAGCAATCACAATAATTTATATGTTGATTTTTGGGCAGCACTAGATGTGCTCTAGCTCCGAAATTTTGTGGAGGGGTTAGAACACATGAAATCTCCAAGACCCATAAATCGTTTGGTCAGATTCCACCCAGATTGTATTTTATTAAAATAATTAATATTTTTAATGGTGTTCCTAAGTCTAAACTTAGGAAAATTAAAATATTAATGGGTATTAATAAAAATATGGGTAAGATTCTTCTAAGAGATGAGGATAAAGTCTAATTTAATCTTAGCCGTTGATTAGAGACTTAATCCTGACCGTTGGTTTATCAATAGAAAAAGTATAAATGGAGGCTTGGGGTCTGTTGGAGAAGATGCACAGAGAGATTGACGAAATCGATTTTTTGAGGTGAGAAGTTCTCAGGAGGGAAATCGATTAGGGAGCAGTGATAGTTCGGGAATAGAGACAAAGAGGCCGAGAGAAACTTGTGGAGGCAGTGCAGTAGCCGGGAGCGCTGACACTGGGCCAGTCTGTGCCCACGCAGCCTTGACGCAGAACTAGGAGGGCCAACGCAGAGGAAGAGCTGCCATCCACATAGAAAGCCAGGGAGCTACTGAAATAGCCAGGAAGGCTGACACAATGGGTAGTAGTGCTAACACAAAGGCTTAGAGAGCTCCACGCAGGCCCACACAATTACTGCGAAGGGGTAGCGCGGTTGTCGCTGGGGCCAGCTGGATTTGTTGCCAGATCAGTGGGATTCTATTGGGTGAAGTGAGGTAAAACTCACTCAGGTTCTTCGCCATTGTATTTCTTTGTCACTGGTTTGCCGGGAGGGCATCCAACATTTGTATTCAGAACTTCTGCTTAATAATAGAAATCCCTCAGAGTTGCTGCATCAGTTTTCCCGCATTGGGTTTTTCGAGGGACGTTTAGTCCAAAAATAAGTGTGTCCTTTGCATGGTTGTCTCATTTATTTTTCAGTACTTGATCTGTATAGTGGTGTAGGCTATAGTGTATTTACATTAATGTTTCCAGAAAATAACTTGTTAAATGAAGAATACAAGTAGGTAATGTAAATCAATTTTCTGCAATAGGATTTCTGGTTGTTAGATTCAGAAATTTTCACATTATAAACATTGACAGTAAATGCAGATAGAACACAAAATCATATGCAAAAAATAAACTAAGACAAGAGGACACAAGATGTGGCGGATGCCAGGGACAAACCCCAATGTGGGGAAACCCTTTGATCAAATCTTCCTATTATTCTTCAATAGTTCAACAAAGAGAGGGAGTACACATATCATAAGTACAAGCCCAAAACAGATTTGCCAAATCAACAGTCAAACCAACGGTCAATGCAGCCCTAACTAGAAAGTCAACGGTGGTCAAAGCTGCCCCAAAACGTCCTCCAAGCATCTTGGTCAACAACAGTGCATTTCGGCCTTCCAGGAGAGTCAAAGTCAGCCCAAAACAATTCCGTCAAACCCAGTCAAAGGAGAGAGAAACATTGCTGTAATTTTTTGCAGTCAAATCTAAAGTCAACCTGAAGTAAACGTTGGTCAAACTATCCTAAACTCCTCGATTTTTGTCCCAATAAATGCGGCCTAGAGAAATTGGCCCAAAAATCGAGGTCAATGCTGGTCAAATCCCCCTTGGCCAATGCTGGTCAACGCTCTGAAACTTTGGTTTGTTTCCCAGAAAAACGCGGCCTCCTGCCACATGTGCGAAGAAGAGAAGCTGCCTCCAAGAAGTACAAACCAAATAAGAGAAGAGAGAGATGATGTGATGTGTGATGAGTGAATGTCCAAATGAGGGAAGGGTCACTCCTATTTATACAATTCGTTGAGGGTGAGGAGACCCATCCATTGGTTTTCAAGAGCCTACATTTGACTGAGGCGGACCTTGACAATTTGTCCATAAGAAGAATAAATTCATAATTCAATTTCTGCTTGCCAAAATGTGATGATCTTTATATCAAAATTGTACCTCTCCGAAAGAGGAATCCAATGCAATAATCATCTCCATCATATGAGTTGTCCTAAGTAATGTCACATGGTTCAAGTTCGAGTTCGAGTTCGACAATCATTAGGTTCGATTTGAGTTCGAATCTCTTTATGAGGTTTGCCATTAGGTTCACATTATATATATATATATATCTAAAATGAATTATAAGATAAAATAGTAAGAAATGAACATCAATAAACATCAAAAATGCTATCACGGATGGAAGCTGCAAGGATAAATTACAAGCTTGAGTTGTGACATGAGGTTATGAGTTTTTATTTATGGACTTGGTCAATGGCTATGAGGTTCACCGAACCTCAATTTTTTTTAAGGTTTGCCAAAATTCGAACCTCAAGGTTAAAGTTCGACGAATCTTGTGACATAGGTCCTAAGGTGGAAGTTGGCCCTAGTTGCCAATTTTAATACTCCCTCTTAACTAGGGAGAATTCCACCTGCCAATCCATCATCATGCAAACCTGTGATCATGTATCATCCTTGCCATCGCTGCCCTGCTCTGCTTTGTTGAACCATGAAGAAATAATGAAGAAGAAGTGATCGAGAGTGTATCATACCACTCCCCATTGAGTAAAGTCAGTCCTTGATCCCAAATCAAGTTGTTGAACACCAAGCACCCTAGTCATAGGGACTATGGAAGTACATGATGAGTTCATCGATAGTGCTATGGTCCCTAACCAATTTTTCCCAAGTCATTGGCCAGATGAGAGGTACTTCCCATGAGTCCTGGACTCTATGGGTGTTGATTTCTAGTAGCATCAGATGTGCTCTAAGTCTCAAAATTTGCAAGGAGTCTTTGACACATGTATTCCACAATACCCAGAAATCATTTTGGGAAATTCCATTCGGAGACAATTTTATTAAAATAATTAATTATTTTTAATGGTTGCCTAAGTCTAAACTTAGGAAATTAAAATAATTAAAGGGTATTAATCAAACTATGGGTGAAACTTCTAGAAGAAGACGAGGATCAAGCCACAATGATCTGAGCCATTGATTAGAATCTAATCTGGACCGTTGGTTCTCAAATGAAGGATTACAAGAAGAGGCATGATGGGCATTTGGAAATCACATCAGTGAGAGATCAAGAGATCGAATTTCTCAGAGAGGGCAACACAACAATTGCTAGAGAGAAGATCGAAGTGATTTCTTGTAGTGAGGGGCAAGGATAGTTTCGGTTGGAGAGTTTCGATCCGAGAATACATCGTAGAGGAGGTAGAGAGAGATCCAAAAGAGGCAGCGTAGAGGCCACGCTGGGTAGCGTAGGCTGACGCAAAATCAGTGCAGAGCTTGAGAGGAGATCTGTATTATGCTGGAGAAGTAGAGTTCTGAAGCCGAAAGCTGGGGTGTGAGGCTGGGAGGGCAGAAATCGAAGTCTCAGAGGCAAATCGATCAGCAGAAGGAGTGACTTAGTCCCCAGAAGCTGTGACGCAGGGCCTATGCACAACGTTGGCAAGGGACTGTCCATTCTGTGGCTGGATCAATGAGGATCACCAGTGATAGTGTGAGGTATATCTCACTCATCTCTCTGTCAGTCATATTCTCTGTATTGGATAGCCAGCAAGGCATCCAAAGATTGTATTAAAAAAACTACTACTTAATATTACAAACCCTCAGCGGCTGCACCGATTTTCCCGCATTGGGTTTTTCTGGGGACATTTGTCCAAAAATAACGGTGTAATGTGTTGTGTATTTCTTTCTACTCAGTTTCTTGTTTCCGCATATAATTTTAATTGTTGAAAGCTGCAGTGTATTAGTTTCGGTATTTGCTGTAGGAAGCAATAAATAATTTGTTTAGTAATTAACAAATAGAAGGAACTTAATCAGTTGCTGCAATAGAAATTTGGGTCTTCTAAATTTTCACATGGTATCAAAGCTATAGGTGAATCAAGAGAGCAGTGCCGGAAGGGCCCAACACTGAAGAGAAAGAGGGAAGTCGAAGGGCTGCGTAGGCAGCAAATCGAATCCCCAGAGGGATTGCTCAGTCTAGGCCAGGAGGGCAAAAATTTTCGAGGAAGGTCTCTCTCTGAGTGAGTCGACAAAGAGGTAAGACTTTGAGATCGAAGTTTGCCAGTGTCAGAGGGAGCATCGCAGAAGCTTCAGTGAAGAGGTGGTTTCTGGTGAGACGCAATTTTCTGCAGCAGTGGCTGGGCAGAAAAACATCAGAAGAAAGAAGAGAGACACTGTTGAGGGAATTCATCCTTAGAGGACTTCTAGCGAAGAAGTCTGAATTCTCATTTGCCGAGCAGCAGCAGGGAGCAGCAGATCTAGTAACTCCAGCAGGGAGTGCGTAGGCCAGCTCAACAGTAGCGCAGAGGAGAGAGGAGGCAGTTCGACATTTCGTTGGCATAGATGGCAGCTAATGGGTTGCGAGATCAGGATCAGTTGGAAGGTGCATCCAATTATGTGATTTGGAAGGCAAGGATCTCATGCCTTCTAGATGAGCACGATCTCAAAGCCTATGTCGACAATGTGGTAGTTATACTGGCGGATCCAAATCCGCTCAAGAAGTACGAGGCTGAAATGGTGAAGGCCAAACGATTGATCCTCGATGGAGTGAAAGATCACATAGTATGTCACATTTCCGGCAAGGATACTCCCTGACAAATGTGGGAAGCATTGGCCACGTTATACGAAGGATCTTCCGAGGAACAGAAGATGTACTTGGAGCAGAAGATGAGATCCACGTAGATGCAAAAGGGGGAACACATTGATCCATTCCTAACGAAGCTTCAGGAGATCTGAGATTCGTTGGCAACTATGGGGTCAACACCTCTGCCTACTGAGATGGTGAGGCTGGCCCTGAATTCTGTTTCAGAAGAATGACAAGTGTTTATCCACAGTATCCTAGGCAGAGAGAGATTGCCGGATTGGGAAGAAATGTGGGCCACTCTTCAGCAGGAAGAGATGAGGAGAGACTTAGTCAAGTGCAAACTTGATAGTAGCAACAACAACAGTGGGACGAAGCCAAAGGAGGAGGAAGAAAATGCAGCCCTTGCATCTAAGGGGCAGTAGGAGCAGCGGAAGAAGAAGAAAGATGTTTTGAAGGTCAAGTGCTTCTGGTGTGGTGAACTTGATCACTTCGCTATACAATGTTTTCTCAAGAAGACGGTCAAGGACGAGAAGCATGATCCGAAGGCTGCATCTGCAAAGATCGAGGAGGAAGAGTTTGCCATGGTTGCCCAGATACCTCCAGGGGAGAGGTGGGGTGATCTAGAACTGTAGTTCGAAAGAACTGCAGATGAGTAGGATCCTTGAGGAGTCCACCTCTTGGATCAATACCTTGCTACAGGAGCTAGATTAGCAGTAGCAGGATGGACTAGTGTCAGTTGGTGCAGAGGAATGCCGGAGTGACAGTTGCAGTGGCTAGAAGTGCCAGAGACTGAGCAGAGCAGTACAGTTGGCACAGTTTAGAGTCAACAACAACGCAGAGGCATCAGAGGGTCACATTTCTGGCAAGGATACTCCCCGACAAATGTGGGAAGCATTGGCCACGTTATACGAAGGATCTTCCGAGCAACGAAAGATGTACTTGGAGCAGAAGATGAGATCCACGCAGATGCAAAAGGGGGAACACATTGATCCATTCCTAATGAAGCTTCAGGAGATCCGAGATTCGTTGGCAGCTATGGGGTCAACACCTCAGCCTACTGAGATGGTGAGGCCGACCCTGAATTCCGTTTTAGAAGAATGACAAGTGTTTATCCAGAGTATCCTAAGCAGAGAGAGATTGCCGGATTGGGAAGAAATGTGGGCCGCTCTTCAACAGGAAGAGATGAGGAGAGACTTACTCAAGTGCAAACTTGATAGTAGAAACAATAATAGTAGGACGAAGCCAGAGGAGGAAGAAATGTAGCCCTTGCATCTAAGGGGCAGCGGGAGTAGCGGAAGAACAAGAAAGATGTTTCGAAGGTCAAGTGCTTTCGGTGTGGTGAACTTGATCACTACGCTATACAGTGTTCTCTCAAGAAGACGGTCAAGGACGAGAAGCATGATCCGAAGGCTGCGTCCGCAAAGATCGAGGAGGAAGAGTTTGCCATGGTTGCCCAGATACCTCCAGGGGAGAGGTGGGGTGATCTAGAACTGTAGTTCGAAAGAACTGCAGATGAGCAGGATCCTTGAGGAGTCCACCTCTTAGATCAATACCTTGTTGCAGGAGCTAGATCAACAGTAGCAGGATGGACTAGTGTCAGCTGGTGCAGAGGAGTGCCTGAGTGAGTTGCAGTGGCTAGGAGTGCTAGAGACTGAGCAGAGCAGTGCAGTTGGCACAGTGCAGAGTCAGCAACAACGCAGAGGCATCAGATGGTCAACATAGAGACTAGTAGCAGACAAAACTCCAACAATAGATGCATCATGCTGAACACCTGTTTTGTAACTTTGGATGCTTTGCCGTTATTGATGCAGTGGCAACAACAATTGGAAAAGCTTGCAGTGCAGATGCAGTGTTGGTAGTGGTAGGGCCAACAACAATACAGATGCAAAATTTACGAGGGTTGCAGTACAGATGCAGTGTTGGCAGTGGCAGGGTCAACAACAGTACAAATGCAACATTTGTGCAGTAGTTGGTGGGCAGCGATGTCAGACATCATTAAAACAGAGGGAGATGTTAAAGAGAAGGGTGATGCTTCAACAAGTTGCATTACTAGAGCACATTCCTCACTAAGAGGGAGTGTTGATTTTTGTTAGCATCAGATGTGCTCTAAGTCTCAAAATTTGTAGGGAGACTTGGACATATGTGTTCCACAATAACCAAAAATCGTTTTGGGAAATTCCACCCGGAGACAGTTTTATTAAAATAATTAATTATTTTTAATGGGTGTCTAAGTCTAAACTTAGGAAGTTAACATAATTAAAGGGTATTAATCAAACTGTGGGTGAAACTTCTAGAAGAAGACGAGGATCAAGCCAAAATGATCTGAGCCATTGATTATAATCTAATCTGGGCCAATGGTTCTCAATTGAAGGATTATAAGAGGAGGCTTGATGGGTATTTGGAAATCACATCAGTGAGTGATCAAGAGATCGAATTTCTCAGAGAGGGCAATGCAACAGTTGCTAGAGAGACGATCGAAGTGATTTCTTGTAGTGAGGGGTAGGGATAGTTCCAGTTGGAGAGTTTCCTGATCCGAGAATACATTGCAGAGGAGGCAGAGAGATCCAGAAGAGGCAGTGTAGAGGCCACTCTCTGCAGCTTAGGTTGACATAGAAGCAATACAGTGCCTGAGAGGAGATCTGTATTTTGCTGGAGAAGTCGAGTTTTGAAGCCAAAAGCCGGGGTGTAAGACTAGGAGGGCAGAAATCGAAGTCTCAGAGGCAAATCAATCAGCAAAAGGAGTGACACAGTCCCTAGAAGCTGTGACGCAAGGCCTATGCGTAAAGGCAGCAAGGGACTAGCCATTCTGTGGTTGGATTAGTCAAGTTCACCAGTGATAGTGTGAGGTATATCTCACTCATTTCTCTGTCAGTTATATTCTCTGTATTGGATAGCCAACAAGGCATCCAAAGATTGTATTATTGGATAGCCAGCAAGGCATCCAAAGATTGTATTATTGGATAGCCAACAAGGCATCCAAAGATTGTATTCAGAAAACTATTGCTTAATATTACAAACCCTCAGCTACGACACCGGTTTTCCTGCATTGGATTTTTCCGAGGAGATTTGTCCAAAAATAACGGTGTAATGTGTTGTGTATTTCTTTCTACTCAGTTTCTTGTTTCCGCATATAATTTTAATTGTTGAAGGCTGCAGTGTATTAGTTTTGGTATTTGCTGTAGGAAGCAATAAATAATTTGTTCAGTAATTAACAAATAGAAGGAACTTAATCAGTTGCTGTTGTAGAAATTTGGGTCTTCCAAATTTTCACAATGGGTAGGATGTGTGTTGGGGCATCAACAGGAGAAGGTGAACCACTCATCCTGCTCATATGCCATAGGAGAAGATGAACCACTCATCCTGGGCCTATGTTAATCATAGGGGAAGGTGAATCACTCAACTTACATACATGTGTCCAAGTAGGGGAAGGTGAACCACTCACCCTACACACATGTCAACCATATGTTGATTTTGGGTAGCATCGAATGTGCTTTAGCTCCGAAATTTTGTGGAGGGGCTAGAACACATCAGATCTCCAAGACACAGAAATCGTTTGGAGAAATTCCACCCGGATGAGGAGCTATTAAAATAATTAATATTTTTATTGGGTTCGTAAGTTTAAACTTAGGAAAATAAAAATATTAATAGGTATTAATAAGAATATGGGTGAGAAACTTCTAAGTGACGAGGATCAAGTTTGTGTTAATCTTAGCCATTGATTAGGGACTTAATCACGACTGTTGATTCATCAACAGGAAAAGTATAAGATGAGACTTGAGGGTCAGTTGGAGATACACCAAGTGATCAAAGAAGTTCGATTTTTTTGGGGCGTGGTTTGCTGAGAAAATCGAACTGGTGATCTGAGATGCAGTAGCAGAGAGTTGGATCGAAAGAGAGTTTCGAGCCAACGAGTACCAGGTAGAGAGGCAATAGTAGCATCAGAGAGGCAGCGCAAAGGCCTACAAAGCCCAGGAAGGGGCTCACATAGAGCTAACGCAGGCCAAGAGGGTTATTGCAGTCACAGTGCGAGATAATCGTTGAAAGTTCGAGATTTTGCTAGGAGTTTGATATTCTGAGCCGCGAGGGCTGAAGTTGAAGCTCCTGAGAGCAAATCGATCTAGCAGATCAGTGACACAGTCTCACAGAGGCAAGACACTCGCCCACACAGCGCAAATTGTGCTGGGATTTTCGCAGTTCTTGCGGGACTCTGCCATTCAGTGGATCAATTGTGACTTAGAGAACGAGGTAAACCCTCATATGTATTTCTTATTGCCGATATTTTTATGAAAGATTAGCCGGTGTGAGAGGCAACCTGTTGTACTCAGATTCTACTTGCTTATTAATACAAACCCTCTATATGTTGCGTTGGTTTTCCCGCATTGGTTTTTTTCGGGGACGTTTGTCTAAAAATAACGGTGTCCCTTGTGTATTTGTCTCGTCCTATATAAGTTTATGATCTATATGTTAGTGTAGTCCACAGTATTATTTTTCATCAATATTTAAATAATTAAATAACTTGTTGAATGTAAAAGCAAGTAGGAGATGATGAACTAGTGATTGCGGTAGGATTTCTGATGTGTAGATTCAGAAATTTTCACACCATAATGGGGTATCATAGGGGAAGGCGAATCACTCACCCTGTATCCAGCGTACCACTAAGGGAAGATGAACCACTCACCCTATGGTTGCCCATAGCTAGCTCCAAGAAGTACCCCATGCCCCCAGGAGCTCCTAGAGCTCTGTGTCCAACTCATACGGGACCCTCATAAGAGGGTTGTTCCATGATTCCAAGTCTCTCGAAAGGTTAAGAATTTGACCTTCCCGAGAGGCTTCGTGAGAATGTCAACAACCTTCTCATCTATCCTGATGTGTTGGAGCCTAACTGCTCCCCATTGTACCATATCCTGGATAAAGTGGTACCTGATATCAATGTGCTTGGAGTGGTCGTGGAACACGAGATTCTATGATAGACGAATCCCACTCTGGTTGTCGTAGAAGATCACGGTGGTATCTAGTATGTGCTCAAATAACTCATTGAAGAGCTTCCTCAACCAAACTGCTTCACAACAAGCCATACTCGCAGCAATGTATTTGGCCTTGGCGATGCTTAGTGCAACCGATTTCTGCTTCTTGCTCGTCCAAGATATAGAAGCAGACCCCAAAGAGAAGCAACACCTAGACATGCTCTTACGATCCACTACACTGCCAACCTAGTCAACATCTGTATATTGATGTAGTCTCAAATCCCCGACAATGTATGTTAGTCCATAGTGGATTGTGCCCTGGAGATATCTCAAGAGATTCTTGGCAGCAATCCAATGAATGTGATGAGGCTCGACCATATATTGACTCAACGTGTTCACAACGAAGCATATGTTAGGACAAGAGTTGACCAAGAACATCAGTGCTCCCACAAGTTGACAATACTCGGAAGGGTTCGCCAATCCAAGCCCAACAACACTTCCACATAGCTTCTTGAAGTTGAGTTCCGTCGGAGTAGTCACAATCTTGCAGTCCACCATCCCACATCTCTCAAGTAGCTTCACAATATATTTTCCTTGAGAAATGAAAATCTCACCTGGATTTTGCTAGACCTCCAACCCTAGGAAATAATGCATCAGTCGTAGGTCCTTCATCTCGAACTCGGAATCCAACTCCCTATTGCATTGATGAATGAGAGTTATCATCTGTCAGAAAGAGATCATCCACATAAAGGACCAGAACGAGAAGTCTTTCCTTTTCAACCTTGAAGTATAGGTTCGGGTCAACATCGCTTCTTGTAAATCCCAACTTCATAAGATAACGATTGATCCTCTCATACCAAGCCCTAGGGGCTTACTTCAACCCATAGAGGGCTTTCTTCGACTTGCATACATGTGTCTCACGATCTTGAACCTCGAACCTCTCAGGTTGTTCCACATATACTTCCTCCTTAAGCAAACCATGCAAGAAGGCATTTTTGACATCCATTTGATGAAGGTTCCATCCTTGCAAGGCAACAAGGGCTATGGTCAAATGGATGATGGCATATCGAGCAACTGGTGCAAATATCTCATCGTAGTCTACTCTTTCCTTTTGAGAGAAGCCTCGAGCTACAAATTTGGCCTTGAATTTGTCAGCACTCTCATCAGCTCCATGTGATCTTGAAGAGCCATTTCAAAGTGACCATAGACTTATCCTTGGGTCTAGGAACTGTTAGCACTTGAGATTTCACCTAGGCTGAGATAGACAAACCTCAAAGCTACATCAAACCATTTCACCTCGTAGCTAGCCCTACGAGGTATGAGAAGGCTCTCTCGGGTCAAACTCGGTGGATTTTTCAATAGGATGAGTTGACCATTTAGAAACACTGATTTTAAGTTCACTTTGCCTGAATTTGATCTTTTGAGTGCTTTAACTCCGTTCTTTTTGCAGGTTGACTATCTGATGGACTCTAGCGAGGAAACCAGGGTTATTGCCGACATTCTGAAGAATTTTGAAAATTTTCCTTATTTTTGCAAATTTCACATGACCTTGGGTTTAAAAATAGGGTTTTTAAATCCAAGGTATAAATGAGTTGTAGCTGATGAAAAATATCAATGGAACATATTTACATACCTCCTTCCGGCTTGCTGAGGACTATTAGACCTTTGACTCATGACCTTGTAGTGATTTTGACCAAAACCCTAGACCTAGACTTGGGATTTCAAGACAAAAATAAAACAAGTGTGACACAAGCTCATTCAAATGATATGACCTGATCCAGCAAAGCCGAGAAGGGAACAAAGACCAGCTCCTCCATCAGTGTTATGGCATGCCTAACGGGATGCAAAACTGATATTGATGAGACACCTACTAATGCATATGCAAAGAGCTTTTGATCACCGATGGAGGGCTCAAGACCGACACTAACAGTAGGCATGCCACTAAGCTAAAATGTACATGATCTCACCCAATGATTAATATTTCTTTTCCTTTCAGTTGTCGATTGAACTAACCCTGGTTCTTCATGAAATTATTTAACCAAAATTTTTAACAAGCTCTAGGCTGATATAGTTGTAATTAAAACCTAGATCAATTAAAATAAAAACAATTTGATCACACAACTTACCTTCCATCTCAATGATGGATGCCAGGTGGTCTTCCTGGCAGTTATCTACAACTACATAAATTATGGGTAAATCTTGAGCTACATCACCCACTGTGCAAGCTTCTTGGGCATTGTAAATCTTTGGCCTCTCATCCTGCTAATGCAGACAGTCTCTTTTGCTATGGTTTTTTCCATATGACCAACATTTTAATGGCTCTCAGGTTGCAAGCGTGAGTTTCCCTCACACTAACTGCTGCATATTTATCTTAACAACAACATTGGCTTTCTGCTGAAATTTCTTTGTATGAGATGGGTGCTTTCCTTCCCTCTTTTTTAACCTTTTTTTAGGCCAATTATTCTTAGTTTTGGCATTTTTCTTTGCCCTCTAGTCACCTTTTATTTTTGGCCTGCATTTCACTTGCTCATAGTAGTGCTTTAGATTTTTAATAGCATCTTACAGAGTTTAAGGTTCCAACAACTCAATTTTATCTAGGCAACCCACTAATATATATTTGAATCTTTGCCTTCTCGTCATTCATATATAGCACAAACCTCAACAATTATAGGAACTTGATGAAATATTCATATGTTAATTGCCCCATCTTGAGTTCATAAATCCCTTTTTCCTTGCCATCATAGTAGCATTCAAACAAGTATTTCTCTTTGAACATATTTTCAAATTGATCCAAAGTCAACTACTCAGCAATTCCTCTAACAATTTTCAAGTCTTCCCACCACATGTCTTCTTTTCCCTTAAAGATTAAGCTGGTAATCCTTTCTTTCATATTTTTAGAATATTCATGGATTCTGAAAACTTTCATCATGCCCAGCAACCAAGCTTCTACCTCTACTAATTTAGTCATATGCCCATCAAATGTGGGTGGATTGGCTCTCTTAAACTTCTCTGGCATGTAATCCTTTTCCTTTCCTTCCTGATGATGGTGATGGTGATGATGAGAGTGATGTTGTTTCCTTTTGGTAGCAGAACTAGATGGTCTACCAAAATGATGCATTTAAGTGTTGGTTCCTCTCCTTGGGGTCATTAATGGTGCATTTACTGACACAATGTCTTCACTTTCCTACCCGTGCCTCTTCCTAGACCTTCTACCATCTACCTCATTTATATTCTCTTCTAACTCTTGAGGGATCTTTTTGACCCTATGGCTAACCCTCATCTCAGGTTTCCTTTTCCTCTGCAAATATGAGAGACTTTCTAGGATTGTTGTATTTATATCAGCTTGTCTCTCTTGAGTTCTTACCGACCTCTCATTATCTACCTTGAAGCTTCTAACTTCATCCCTTAGGATTCTCAAAGTATCCATCCAACATGGAGAGTGATTCCATCCCCCTTGGTCAACTAATATTTTTTCTTCGTTGGCCTTGATCTCATCACTTCCATGTTGTGATTGATCAAAACTGTATTGTACCATACCAATCCTCATTATTGAGTTATCTTTGTTTTAGGCTACTTGTGATGTGATGTTAGTCACACACACTATTAGGTTTTCATGTGATAAACAAATAAATACAATAATGACCTTGAACCTTGCAATCATGGAGCTACCATTACTACCTCTCCTATGAAAAAATAACCTTGTTAGTATGCCAATCATATGCATCCATCATACAACAAGCAATTCCACTATTAGAGCATAATTAGTAAATAAATAAATAAAATATGCCCATAATCTTTCTCTTACAGAGTTGTTGTGATGTACTATCTGCAACAAACATCCACATTAGCCCATGGTTATTACCAAAGCAGTAGATCAGTAAATGTAACATTTAGGCTTGCCAAATTCACAAACTACTACAACTGCTAATTTAATAAAACATGTCAACTATTTAGTTTACTGTTGTTTTAAATATATCATATAATGAATATGCCAATTAGGCCTGCAATTAATTTGTTTAGATTGACTTTTAACACCTAAAAAACTTTTTTAGTTAATTTTTGAAATTCATCACTTACTCATGATAGAGACCATCTAGTCAAAGTGTTGAACCTGGATGCTTTGATACCACCCGTAGCAACACCAACCCACTTTCTTACTAGTGGAGTGGCTACCTACTTGCCCAGCCCCTCAAGTAAAGTTAAAGGAATGGGATAATTTTTTGTTTTGTTTCCTTAGGTTCATTTTTATTATCTCTTCTCCTACCCAAGGGGTTCATATTATTAATTTAATTCTCCCCTTTCTCATAGAACCCCATAACCAGGGCTCACAACTGCAACACACACACACACACACATATGTGGCTTCACAACTTGCACAAACATAATATATGTTGTGCCCCTCTCTCTAAAGGGTCCCACCATATATAGATCCTATGGCCAATAATAAATTTCCATGACTCCCACACTTACGGTTCCACCAACGCCCATCTAATTTGATGATCCATGATGCTCCTAGACTTGATAGATGCATTCCGCTAGGTCAACATTCCTATAGATGAAAAAGGGCCGGGGTGTCAGAAAATGGTGGCTTTCCAAACATGCCCATCACCAAATCAATGGCTAATGTTCACTCCCATAGAGTCAATCCCATTTTCCAAACCTGCCAAGGCACCCCTTGGAAGTAGATTATGAGTTCCTTTGAAACCACCACAACTTCCTTATGCACACATGAGATTAAGTTGGGGACCTACCTTTCTAGCCCCTCCTGAGGTACTGGCCTACCACATCATCCTGTTGCGACTTATCCCAACTCTCCCATTCGTTTTCTCCTTATACCTTCAGGATGGGATCTCCAAGATACCATCCCAACGACTCACTTTGTCACCCTTATGTGCACCTCAAGGATTGAATCCTCGGGCCACATGGAGACTATGGTTCATTCCCTTCTACATACCATCACTTTTTATTGGCCCATATTGTTGTGATGCCACATCATCATGATGCATACCATCATGGTGCGCTCCTCTATCATGCATCTCTTGGGCTTCCAAGGGAGACCCTTCGGGACACATGGCCATTGGGCCATATCTTTTCATGACCCATGTTTCTAATTGGTTGACTGGTTACAGTGCTGCATCATCCCGTACCATCTCACCTTGGCGCATTATCCCGAAATTTCCCAAGCTTGTTCCCCTTTCATGCCTTTGGGGTGGGGACCATTGGGACACATCATCTCGGTCCCAACTCCTTGGTGCTCCTTTGAACCACATCCTTGTTCACTTATGGGATATTGCCTCAGGTATGGGTTGTCTTTTGGGCTCCATCCTGGTCAATGAGAGCACACCTTGTCTCTGAGTTGTGAGCCCATCTAGCTTGATGCCAAATCATCCCTATTGTAACATCCTTTATTTTTGATAAGTTAGTTTTTATTTATAAAAGAGGGTATAAAAAGATAAAGAATAAAAAAATGAAAATGAAAAATGGAAAATAAAAAAAGAGATGAAATGAAACCCCATCAGAAGAAAATCAAAATTTGTACAAGTGAGTCAATTTAAATGCCACTTCAAGGGAATAAATTACATTGTAATAAATTAAGGTTTTGTTTGCAACTTGTTTAAATGCCATAACCTTTTGTTTTGATTTGAACCATATAGTTTAATCATGATCAAATAATTTAAATTTATGTTTTAGATTAGTGGATAAGTTCACCAATTTGTTTAATCTTGTTAAAACATTATTAGATAGGATAACATAGAATACATAATGGCCTAACATTCTCAAAATTTGGCCAAAGGATGTATTAGATTAGGGTTACAAAAAATTAGGCAAATAATTGGTTGCTAGTCCAAATGTGCCAAATTTAGATTAAGATTGATTTGATTAGGACTTAATCACCTCTTAAGGGTGATTAAATTTTGCATAAATTAAACTTTATTATGTTTTAACCAAATTCATAAAATGATAAAGAAGTTTGTCACGAAGTGCTAGTGAGCTGACACCTTTGGACGATGATCCTTTTCCCCATCCAAATCAACGATGGGGAAGCCATTTCACACCCCCTTCCACCGTTGCGTGATAACGACAAGGGCAGGGGGAGGGGGGGTTTCAAAAAGTGGTTTCCCTCAAGGCGAGCCCATTGCAACGTGTCACTCTCTCCTTACTTCACAGCCCCCCTCCCCGCCTTCTTCCGAAATATGCTTACCTTACTTATCTCATACGTCATCCCCCCAACGGTCATTCTCTTTTCCCATGCCTTCCATCCCCTAACCATTTCAGTCCATGTGTCCATGTCCGTTTCATTCCTATCTGCCTATTTGTTTCTTCTAGCCATTACCATCCTCTCGTTGGCCATAAATGAATATCCTCATGTTTAGTAACGGTTTCCCTTTAAC
This sequence comes from Pinus taeda, assembly GCA_000404065.3. NCBI lineage: Eukaryota > Viridiplantae > Streptophyta > Pinopsida > Pinales > Pinaceae > Pinus > Pinus taeda. The sequence continues at coordinate 76,468 of APFE030644408.1, read as the reverse complement.
ATCAATACATTCGCCATTATAGATAAACCCCACATCCCCTTTGTGTGATTTCCCTGCCTTTTATTTTTATTTTAGATTCACAGGTTTCCAAAGTTCAACTACTCCTTGCTTCTGCTCTACAGCATAACCAAATTTACCATAAAACAGAAACCTCCTCTTTGTTAGGTATTTTTTTCCTAAGCCTATTGTTATTTCTTCCTCCCATTTATGCAAATAATGGCACCCAAAAGAAAATACTAGCCCTCTCACAGTTAAATTTCATCACAAGAAAATCCCAAAGTTACTGACACCCTAGACCTTGACCACATCCCCTTAGTTGTCCAATTTTTTAAAATTACAAAAAAACAAAGTGCAAATTCGATATGTTCGAATTGAACCATGGTTAATGCAGACTTATCAAGACTCAGAAGATGAAATCAACTTATGGGAATATTTATTTCCCATGTTCATGTTTCCTTAGACCCATCCTTTTCCTAAATTAGTCATGTGGTGTCAAGCTAAGTACAATCCCTAGCAGAGAATTGTGGTAGCTCAGAATGGAGACATTATTATATCTATCACCCCTTAGACTATCAATAAGATGATTCCCATAACTTTTTCTACACTATGGTCCTAATGGATTTATACCATAAGCTCATTGTCCCCCAAAGAGCTCAAACTTTTGAGATCTTTCTTCCAGAAGATGATGAACTTCCTAAAAAGAACCCTCCTTATCCAACATCCATGCTCCTTGAGAGAGCTAAACATATCATTTCCTTAGTTTCTTTCTTCTTAGGTTACCAAACATATCAATGGGTAGATGAATCTATTCTAGGTTATCTATCCATCTTCTCCAAAGAACACAAACTAGCTTTCATGTATAATTATCATCAATTTTTGGCTGAAAGTATGCATGAACAATTAATGAAAATCACTACTGAAGGAGTATTTAAATATTATTATGTACTAATGCATATGATCCTTTTTCAACAATGAGACATGTTTCCTATAACTTTTCACAAGAAGGATGATCAACAAGTAATTCAATCAGTCACACAATGGACTTCATTGATTAGGAGGAACTCAATTGAGTTCAAATTTTCAGATTTCATTGATTGTTTTATTTATCCAGTTGCACAGATTCTCAGCAGCCAGAGCGAGCCTAGGATCAGTCTGAAAATTGAAAGGATCCTTCACTTGAGTGACCAAGCCAAGACAAAGGACTGGTAGCTTTACCATAATTACATAAAACTTAGGGTGTATGGCTGTGAACTAGCCCCATACAAATTGCCCAAATATGTTACAATGAGAATTTTCTCTCTAGAATATATTAGGCAAATGATCAATATGGATGAGCTACATTTGATTTTAGGGAAGAGAAAATATCATTTCAAAATCAAGTCACAAGTAGGATAATTTATTTTCAATACCAAATCAGCATGTATTGAAGTAGATTTAATCCTTAAATAGATGGGATTCCAACCAAGTTTCCCCTGGTCTTATGACCCATTTAGTAGAATATCCAACTTAAGGGTGGAACTCAAAACCACACCTTACAATCATACTCCAATACCATAGATTTAAAAGTACAAAAATCAAGAACAGTGGGAGGAGAACACACTTCAGGAAGTGGAAGAATAGCCTTACCTCCTTCTACCCTCCAAACTCCCAATTCTCAAAGTAGGAAGGAAAAGAGACTAAGAGAAGAATCTTCATCTTCAGTAAAAGGTGTAAGAGAATTCATTATTTATCAGAAGAAACCAAGGAATGACTATAAAGGTACTACTACTCAAATTTAGATAGATTCTATAATCATCAATTTGGATGATTCACAAGTTTCTACAAGGAAAAAGAAAATGTAATCACCACTCCATGCTCCTCTTTAGTTTCACAGAATTGGTTGGAGATCACCTAGTCCATAGGAATAAGTGAGCAAGAGGAGCCAAACATCTTCATCAATTTCCTTGAAATTAAACAGAAGAATGAATCTTTGAAGGAAAATCTCTATGCTCAGTTTTGGAAACAGACATCAACTTCACAATACACAGGTTATTGATAACTTTTGACAGTGAAAAAGGCAGGATGCAAATGGAATTCCTAAAAGCTCAAGTGCCTTTTCAAGAAGACCATATTTTTGTTTGATGCGAACTAGATACATCTAATTGACCATATGGACATTCACAAACAGTCAGATGAGATGCTTTTCTCCACCATGACTAACACTGCTATGGCATTATCAAAATTAAGGACAACTCTTTCAAATGTACAGTCACAAATAAAGATAGAAAAGACATCCTCTTTGGAAAACGATAATAGGGTAAAATCATTAGAAGAATTAGTGATCAAAATTGGGTATGATCCCATTGATGTTAAAGTTGCAGAGGACATTATTAAAAATAAGAATTCATATATTTGAGCATTAAGAAAGCAGATCAAACCACCTTCTACGGAGGATCCCCAAACCAAGGAGATATCAGAAAGTGAGTAGCACAAAGAAGAAATTCTCAAGTTAACCATTGAGCAAAATGTGCAAATAAAAACAATGGAAGAGAAAATTGAGAAATTACTTAAAGAAAAGGAAGAATATGCTGAAGTAGCCATAGCTCCAATTACAACTATACCTATTACAATGTCAAGAACAATAGGGGAATCGACATCAGCAACAACAAGGTCTAAATCAACAACAGGTGATTTAAACAAAGTCATATAGGAGCTATCTCTCTAGAGACAGGAAAACGAAAGGCTTCATAAGAAATTCAAAAATCTAGAGACTTAGAAGATTAAGAATGATACTCTTTATGTTGAACAGATGCAAAAGTCCCACAAATTGGTAAGAAGGATAGAAGAGTTGGAAAATGAGTCATTAATGGCTTAGACCTTGGCTCAAGCCAAGAAAAATATTTTGGTAGACATCAGTCACACTATAAATGAAGTTTGGCCCTCCATATAGATTATTTTTGAACGGGAAGAGCTCATTAATAAGTGACAGATAGTTGTTGAAGAAATCAAAGAACTTAAGGAAAAACCAAGTGAATCCACAAACATGATTAAAGTTCTCAATTCAAAAACTAGGGCTGAATTGGAAGAGATTCACATTATTGGGAGGACAAAAACTATTCCAGAGATTAAGAAGGTTTTGCAGAAAACGAATCTCAAGATTCAGTTTGAGACAAAGTGCCAAAAATTGAAAACTGTTGTCCAAAGGTTTCATTTCAATTTTAACTTACTCAACCAGAGAGGACTACCAAGATTAGTGGCACCAAATGACAGGTTAATCAGTTTGGATGAATATTGTCAAAAGCTTTATGCAATCGCAACTGATAAAGCTAAATTTTGAGGTATCAAGGGTCACCTTAGAGGGAAGGAATTCTTGGAGGCTTTGAATTTCGATTTAATAATTAAGCATGAAATCAAGCATATTTTTATTAATAAGCCTACTTTTGAAAAGTATACCGAGGTTGATGAAATCTACAGAAAATTGGTTAATCTTTCTATACCAAGTGAAGATAGATAGGATCACTTGTGTGAAATTATTGAGTAACTTTCATCACCAACTGACAGAAAGCAATGAAACACTTTTTAGGGACCATATCATCAACAAATTCCTTAAAGATAGTGCCAACACTCAGCAATTTTAGAATTCCTATATTTTTGTATTTTTGTTAAAAATTGTCGCTAGAGATCTTTCATTTTATATAAATAAATATTCCTTTGAGTTATTAAGGGTTGAAACCTTGGATGAGCTTTCAAATTAGAATTGTAACTGAGCTAGAGATTTGCTTCAAATTAATGAAAGGATTTTGGATTTGCTTCAAATAGTTTGTTTCCTTGTGAGATTGTCTTATGTGTTCATTTCATTATGTTTTTCTTCATGTATTTAAGTCTTTATGGAGAAATATGGGTAAGATCAAATTGAATATTAGTCCATATTAAATCCCTTGTGAAGCTATAAAAAATAATTACAGATTAGTTTATAAAATTGTCTGTTGTTATAAAATATTCTATATCAAAAAATTGTCACACCCATATGCATTAGATTAAATACATTTTATTGAGTAGGAAAACATTGTTTACTTGAATTATTTCTTATAATTAACTAATTTTTTTTTTTGAATATTTAGTAGGTTGTAATTCTCTAAGATTTTGATATTCACTCAACTAAAATCAATTAACTATTTGCAGACAAGTAAACAACCCTTTCATTCTATTTGGCAAGTGTTAAAGTTTAAGCACTTGTTTTGAAACTATTCATAACATTGGTCATCCAAAAGCTTAAAAAAAAACAAAATATTTTAGATGCTCTGGCATGATTAATTAACTTATAATCATCTCATAGGACAACAATCCCTATTGCTCATTTGCATTGCAACAAAAAACCTTTGGGATATTACCTCCAGGCATTTCACCCTACCATTTCCCAATCATGGTAAGGAAATATCTGGGCTTCAATCACAACTTCCATGGCTAGGTTTCCCTTATATTGAAGGATAAGGATTATTCAATCAAATTATAAGTTAAGTCCCCACTTAACTTCACCGAATGTAGAACTGTGCATAACTTAGCCATTTGATCATGGATTTACTTATGGTTCGATTTCAATGGCCCTGGTACCATCTGAATCTAAGCCAATGTTCCACCATGGCTACTTCAATTTATTAAAGTTATTATTGACACTACCCCTCTTGAGTCACTGGAACCGCTCTTCTAGAGTCTACAAGAGTTGCAAAATACCAAAAGGGCCATACAAAGACTTGCGCTCCACAAAGATCCACATGCCAAGGTGCACCCTCATACTTGCAATGACCTAGCCAGTAGCACTGAGGTGATTGTTGAAGACCTCCAGGACTGTTGAAAATGCAAGCTAAGAAGCCTGTAATGTAGAGTCACAAGTTATTATATTTAAAAGAGGAACCGAGTCCTCAACATTAGCACAATGTCACATAAACTAATTGACAAGCTTGTAACCAACACAAACACACACACACACACAAACACACGTAGACCCTGTCAAACATGTAGTCTCCAATGTAATCATTCTACATTAATAAAAGAGATCTTTGTTTCAAGTGTTTCCATGTTTTAGTTCAGATCCTCAGGGATATTTTCAATGCTTTTACACCTTACATAGTATGCTATTTATTATGTTCTATTAACAACACAATCAAGCATTTCAAACAACACAACATTTCAAGGTAGAAATGAAAACACATTTTCATCAAATTCATAAGTACCATTTCAATCCATAAATATAAACACATATTCATTAACATTGAAAATACATAAGAACACTTATTTTGGAATATTTTCAGCAACTTATTCTAGGACAAGGACTCTCGACCCAACCATAGATAGGTGCATCCAAGCTAACTTGCATTTTTCACCCCCAAGTCAGATTACAAATACTGAGGGGCTTGATCAAACACCAACTGCCATCTCGAACAGGGACTCTAGAGGACTTCCACCTCCACCCACTATCCACTCAACAATCCAATAATATACAAGGAATATAGAGGCCAACTACCTCCACCCTCCAAATATTCAATGGTAGCCAATCAAAGCAAAAGGAATCTAGAGAATTCTTCTCCACCCAAGCACAAATAGGGAATCCAGAGGCCAGTTGCCTCCACCCAAGAATGTCAAGGGAATCCAAAGAAGCAAGTGTCCACCCTTTAGCTACCCAATGGTAGCCAATCAAAAACACGCATGGAATCTAGAGGCTTCTTCTCCACCCAAGCACAAGTAAGGAGTCAAGAGGTCAGCTGCCTCCACCTTAGAATGTTAAGGGAGTCTAGAGAAGCAAGTATCCACCCTAAACACAATGGTTCCACCCACTTTGGGGAATCTAGCACCCATTATAAAATAATAACAAGAAAGGCTTCAGAGGTCCTCCACCCACACTATCAAGGGAATCCAGAGAAAGACCATCTCCACACTTTGTATTTACAGGGAATCGAGAGGAATTGTTCCTCACTAAGGAGAGACCATATTCATGTCAGTCATGCCAACCAATCTGTTGTCACTATCTTCTCTTATCTTCAAAAAATCCTTGCTCTTCTCTTCTCTTCAACTTTGTTCTTTGATAAATGGTGCTCCAATCGATGAATCTACGTGAATGCATGAATGAGTGATTAATTCCATCCTTCAAGTTAAATCCTCTCTTTTTCCCTTGCTCTTTACTTTTCTTCACATGGATTGAATTCTCCATCCTTTCTCCTTGAAATGTCTTCCAAGACAGAATGGGTTGTGTACTTCAAGTTCAACCCCATTAAGTTCATAATCAATCCATTAAAACATATACCAACCAACCTTTAGTAGCTGTTGAAAATATTGTATATTTATTGCACAAGGAAACCTTACACATCCCAAGCAGGCCACCTCCTTAGCTCTAGAATCTGTGCCACTTTTTACTCGACCCTTTTTAATATATTTTGTAAAATATATACATTACATTTTCATGAGGAAACCCGGGTTGGGGCTTTCATAGACTAATAGGCACAATTTAGGTTGGTTGGTGTGTCATTAATTATTTTGGAGAATACACATGATTTCAAGTCAGATAGTTGCATTCCCATGGTTTTTCTTTATTTCTTCATGAAATGGTTGGATGTAGACACTAGTGGGGCATTCCCTTGGGCGGTGATGTGAATTTATCATTTGACTTATTCTTATATGAATTATTTTAAGATGGGCGTATATCTTTTGACTTATCTAAATATATAATGGTGATAGAATATTAGTGAATTGTGATTACAATGTAATGTTATTGTGTGCATTATTTATGATTATTATGTTACATTTAATGACATATGTTATTAGCACATTCTTATGTATTACATATGAATGGTTTATGTATTTTTTTATTATATATTTTAATTTAAATTTTGTAGTATTTTTGGCATTTTTCCTCTCTTCTATAGTTCCTAAAATCCCCTATGACATTCCCTAGGATTTGGGGGTTTCTTCCACAAATTCTTGGATATGATAACCTGCTATCACAGTCCATAAACTTGGTTTTATCACATACAAATCAAAATCTATGAAATATTGCACATAGTGAATATTCCATCAATATAAAGTGTCACAAAAGTAATATTTTCATTGTTTTAAGAGATATGAACAAAAATTTTATCCCTTAATAAATCTAAGGATATCTCCACATCTTTTCTATCTATTTTCATTTAACTAGAGAGATATCAAAATTAACTTATATCTTGAAGGGTGTCATCTCTCCAAAAACATTTCTTATCAAAGGTTCCTATGTTGTTCAATGTCATCAAAGATTATAGGAAAAATAGTCCATAAACTTGTTCCTCCTATGCTTAAGGGTTTGTTGGAGAAAAACCTAGATAGTATACCTTACTTTGTAGTTTTTTTAATTGTGTCTACCATGGGAGGCTACTTGATTTTACAAGGGTAGTCTTTACCAATATTGATTAGTTTGCAACCCAATTCCATGTAATTTGACCTTAACAGGGACATGCATCGAAAAAACATAAAGTATATTGAATTGAGAATGAAATGAAATAATACAATATCTAAGATACTAAAATAATAGTATATTATTGCAATGCAAGCAAAATTCTACTAATGAGTCATATGATAATAAACATTTTAATTTACATAGCCATACGAAGTGGTTAGAAAGGCGACAATTTATATTTGAGGTGATGTGTGATAATATGTGACTATTATGTCCATTTGCCAAAAAAAACTCTAATAGAATTTTGAAATCAAATATTAGAATGATGCCAAAAATTTCTAGAAAACCCTAAATATGAGAGAACCCCATCCCTAGCATGAATTTAGGGTTGTGTAGGAACACCATACTAGATGAATACACATTGTCTAAAAAATAGTGGAGGTTTGCTAGGATCATATTATTTGCACTAAATGCTTTGTTTTAGGTATATTTTAGCCTATTGGAAATAAAATTAGCATATTTAGTTTGTTCCCTAGTTTTTGAGCACAAAATTTTGAAAATGCATTGAAACTCCGAAAATATTGTGACTCAAAATTTCCATTATTAGGAGTATTTTTAGATGGCTTCGTATGTCCCCCTATATTATGCAAGGTATAAAAGGATACATAAGTATGTTTATTTGGTCTAGCAATAGGACATCAACCTAGGTTACTTCCTAATAATTAGTTGGTATTCAACTCTACCTAAGGCTACCCCTTGCTTGGAAGAGCATTTGTGGTTGAGGAGGACATGCAACAAGAAGATTGATGATAATAGACATGATAAAAAAAGGTTAGAGCACTTTGGAAGTGGAGTGATAACCTCCCAAATAAAGGAATAGTATGAAGGAAAAAAATAAGAATGTGGATATTTAGCCTTATAACCTTGACCATATTCTAGAGAATATTGGTGAAAAATATAAGAACATTGACTATAGTGGATTTGGAGGAGGGATAGAGACAACAAGGGCATGGATGCCAAAGAGAAACAAAACTCGAAAAACATAAACAACTCAAGTTGGAAATAAAAAACTCAAACAACTCTAAGAAATCAAAGTATTTAGGAAATTAGAAGAGTAGGATGTTGAAAATGAAGATACCGGGAAACGTTACATGAGAAATTATAATATAGAACAAACCGCAAAGGAAATAGAAAAGGAAGTTGAGAATGAAGGAGATACATAAGAGAAAGAATTCTAAAGAAACTTAGTTCATGAAGACATCATATATAGATTAACATAAACACATATTCAAAGATAAATATAGATGGCATAAATACCATAGGATAAAAATGAGTTCATAGAATTTGAGAAATAGTGCACTTTGTCGAAACTCATTCCTAGATTGTTGGATGTGGAAGCATATGTCATTATTTTTGTTATCATTTATAAGAAGACATGCATACATATTTAATAAGAATAACATGTAATATGGATCCAAATTAGAGATAAAAATGGAAATGTTGGAATAATGAAACTGGTTACTTAGGCTCTATATTTCAGATTCATGCCCATAAAATGAAAAGATTGTTGGGACCCTCTTGGATTGTGGGAGTTAAGACTCTTTGAAATTTGATTATAATGGAATTACTGAAATATAAATTGGGCCCCTTCCAATATACATGAGCTACATAGAGTTGAAAAGTGAAACGAAAAATAAGTGAAAATTGTTGAAAAGCATAACTAGGTTCGGGCTTCATAATGACATGTAATTGTGATTGTGATTTTATGTAAAGAGATGTAAAGAAGAAAAAATAAAATTATTGTAAATGCTTGCATCACGGGTTTCATAAGAAAGGGATTTTATTTTTGAGTCAAGGCTCCCATTAAGATCCTTTAAGAATTTGTCATCTAGTCATGAAAGAAAAAAAGAGTCATTGACATGTAATGAATTCATGTTATACGTTGTAAAAGGTCACACTTGTCTATGTAAAGTATTCCTCCAAGACCTTGTTAATATCCCTCAATTCGACCTACAATGAATTAAGAAACCTAGAATATCATGTCGACTCTCCCTCAAGTGATCATGTCGGCCTAAAGAACATGAGACAATGTTTATATATAGCCACGCTTGATCTCACTTGAAGGCAAACAATTTAGTGAAGACGATCCTACAAGCATAAGTGTGAACAAATGACTAGAACATAAGAGAAAAGAACAAAGAAAGGATAGTGAAGGAAGAGATTCTTCTTCGGTTTCTAATTTGGGGTTATATACTCTCCCATGTGCGAAGGAAGTAGGTCCGAAGGCATAGAGAGAAGGTCAAAGAATTTGCTGCTACATTAAGGTGACCTTGTTTGGGTATAGGATCTCGCAAGAAGAAGCCAAGGAGAAATGGGTATCTCTCTCTTGAAGAGACTAATCAAGGAGCATAGACTATTCTAGGGTTTCTGAAATAGGGTTAACCTAAGAGATCAAGCTTCTCTAGGGAAGCCGAGAAGAGCAATGTGGAAGAGTAGAGATCAAGATTCTCTAGAAGAAGTCAAGGAGAGCAGTTCAAGTTCTAGAAGAAGCCGAGAAAAGGAAGAGGTGGAGCATCAGGGATAATGACAAAATTATTGGGAGGACACTAGAGTCAAGGGTCTTTTTCATGGTCTTGGTATTTGTCAATTGAAGATCTATAAGAATAATTTTTTATTGGGTTTTCCTCTCAAAGAGTGAGAGCTTTTAGCCCTGGATGATAAGCCTACATGCTGTGTCTCTTGTATTCTATTCTTTATTTGGTAATTTTCTTGATGAAAAGAACACATTAATAATATAATGAAGAGACTATCATAATACAAGTAGCAAAATTATATTACAAGAAATTATCAAGAAGATAAATCTCTTAATCATCCATGCCCTAGATTTCTCAACATGGGATCAGAGCTTAGGTGTTGAAGTTAAGAAGGGGAATTCAAGCAAGAAGGCACACAGGAATCGAGATTCAAAGAAGCATCAAAAGCAAGTCAAAGAACACAAAGAAAGAGATCAAAATATTCATCATACAAAATCCCTAGAAGCATTTCCAAGATCATCAATGAAACAAGGCTAGAACATTCAAGAAGGATCATGAAGCAAGCCCTATCTCATCTATTATTCAAGGAGTAATATTCAATAAATCTCAATATTAAGGAGGAAGAAAGCATCAATCACTCAAATAATTTTATGACTTAATCTCATAATCTCAAAATGTCTTTTTTCAAAGAAGGCAACAAATTGGTTGGGGCTTCAAACTTCCTTGCATGGAAGAAAAGAACTGACCTAAATCTCATTGAGAATGAGGTCATAGGTCACATCAAGGGGTGAATAACTCAACCTACCAAAGAAGATACTCAGGAACATGCTGGATTCATTAAGGGGGAAGTAAGGGCCCAGAGGATTCTCATAGAATCCATCAAAGACTCTCTTATCCCATTTGTATCCAAATTAAACACTGCAAAAGCTATATATGACAAATTGGTAGAGTTGTTTTATGTAACCATTGCAAGAGAAGTAATCTCATTATAGCAGGAACTCTACAAGATAAAGATGAAAAACGAAGATGGAATAGCCTCATACTTTATGAGGATTTTAGAGATAAGAGATCAACTACAAGATCTGGGAGAAGTCATGTCAGATATAGAAATGACAACAATGGTATTAACTACACTACCATAAGAATGGGGTAGCTTTACTTCAAGTATTTATGGAAAGAAAGAAGCTACTCCATTCCAAGATCTATGGTATCTATGTAAGATCAGAGAAACTAGATTGAAAGAAAAGACCGATGAGAAGAATTAAGCATATGCTGCTATGTCAAGAAGAAAAGGAAAGTTTGGAAAATTTGTTCCTCAAAAGAAGAAGAGGAACATGGCTAATGTATAGTGCTATGGATGTCAAGAATATGGTCAATATCGAAGAGGTTGTCCTAACTGTAAAAGGGACAATAAGAAGAGAAATAAGGAAGAGCCCATATTACCAAAGAAATAGACAAGCCTGAGTCAAAGAAGCCTAAGAAGAGGGAAGTGAAAGATCTCTACTACGACGGAGGGAATCTCCTTCACTAAAAGGAACTCTTATTTTGTGTAAATTATAGATAAGAAGCATTGAAAATAATATATGATGCATTATAATAGATAATGGCATCATCAGTAAGAGCTTGTGACATATGTAATATGAAGGATGTATGGAACAAAACCTATGGAAGTAAATTATGTAGAGTATAGCTCTTGGAAAACTCATTGAAAGCTCAAGTGATATTTATTGAAGTCATCTGGAAAGATAGGTTATCATACATTTTTCAAAAAGGAAACATCTATAGGGTAGGATATGCAATATCCTCTAAAAAATAATTCTCTAATGGAATATTTATTGTAAGATTCACCGATCAAGAAGAAAATAAAGTGTTTCTTCAAGACAACATGACAATGAAGCATATAAAGGGAATGAACTTATTTCATTCAAAGATAGTGAAGGTTTTAACCCTGTACAGAAATTAACTACATACGAATCCTTAAATAGAAAATAAATAATAGCGAGAGCATAACACATAAAACAAATATACATAGAGATTTTCCCCTAGATCTCAAAACCAGGATTACCGGATTGATTTTTCATTACATTCCTTTCAATGTTACAATACATATATATACATGCCAAAGCATCCAATACCATGGACCGAAAACCATCGCGCCTAAAACCATGTGCGAAAACCATGCACAAAACCATAGGTAGGTTCGCCCCACCTAATATAGGGTCCAAAAAATTATTTCCCTGGGGTGTTGCCCTGGACCCTATAGAGGGGGACTAACTACCCCCCTCAAACCCCATGTGACCCCCCCGCTGTGAAATCGGGGCAATGAAGAGTGGGTGGAACCCCCTAGTTAACTAGTTCAGCTAGTTGTGGAAAGAATATAACAAAACCCAACATTCTCCCACTTGTTGTTTTCTTTTAATAGGGGTCCATAGGAGAGCTTAGTCACTTATCCATCCCTATAATGCACATTATTTTTCTACACCAAGAGAACTTCTCAGAGCTCACAGAGTTTGTTAATGCATATGCAGTATTCTTCAAAGTGTCCACCTTTATCAACAACACCTTTTTGTCTTCTATCATATCCCTCAAAAAGTGATACTGAACATCAATGTGCTTTGTCTTTGAATGATAAGCAAGGTTCTTTGCCAAGAAAATTGCACTTTGGCTATCATAGTCTATCCTTATAGCTCCCTATTCTAACCCCATACTTGAACATACTATCTTCAACCAAACAACTTCCTTGCTTGCATGAGTGGTTTTCATGTATTCTACCTCTGTAGTTGATAGTGCCACTACAGATTGTTTCTTACTCATCCGACCGATTGCACCTCCAAACAGGTTAAACACATCCCCACTTGTAGATATTCTCTGATCCAGATCTCCAGCCCTGTCTATATCAAAAAAGCCACGAATATCCAACACTCTGTCCAATCCTGGTCTTCCTTGGTAGCAGAAACCATATTCACTAGTGCCACGCAAATACCTAGAAACCAACTTCACTGTTGTCCAGTTCTCCTTCCCCAGTTTTGACATAAACCTGCTCAATACTCCCATTACATGTGCAATATCTGGTCTAGTACATACCATCGCATACATCGGGCTATCGAATGCAATTGCATATGGAACACAGGACATGTCCTCTTCCTCTTGTTGTGTCTTGGGACATTGTTCAGCAGATAACTTTACACCTATGGGAATAGGAACCTTCACTTGTTTACTATCTTGCATATTAAACCTTTGCAGTATTGTCTTGACATACTTCCTCTGGTTTCACCAGAGCTTCCTCTTTTCCTGATCTCTTTCAATTTCCATGCCCAAAATATAGTCTGCAGCACCAAGATCTTTCATGTCAAATTTGGAGGAAAATTGGGGCTTCAAATCCTGGATAATTTCTTTGTCATTTCCAACCAGCAGCATATCATCCACATACAAGACCAGATAAATAACATGGTCACCAATTAATTTAGAATACACACAGTGATCTGCTTTTTTTCTTGAGAAGCCAAGTCCTTGTATAAATGTATCAAATTTTTGATACCACATCCTTGGTGACTATTTTAACCCATACATAGACTTCTTTAACTTGCATACTAGTTCTTTCTTACCCTTCACCGCAAAACCTTTAGGTTGCTACATGTAGATCTCTTCTTCCAGATCCCCATGAAAAAATGTTGTCTTCACATCCATCTATTCTACCTCAAAATCAAAAGCAACAATAACATATAACAATAATCTAATAAAAGATACCTTGGCAACAGGAGAAAAACTATCACTGAAATCAATTCCTGGTACCTGGGAATAACCTTTTGCTACCAACAGAGCTTTGTATTTCTCCACCTTTCCTTTTGCATTTGTCTTCTTCTTGAACACCCATTTGTTGCCAATGAGTTTCCTTAAAACCGACAACTCCACCAAATCCCAACCCTCATTTTTGTGCAAAGATGCCATTTCATTAATCATGGCCTCTTTCCAAAGTTTGCCATCCTCTGAATCTACTTCTTCCTTCACAGTTATGGGATCATCATCAGTAATAGATAAAGAAAAATTTGAATAGAAAACAGATGGACTATACCTTTCTGGCTGCCTTCTTTCTAGAACTAATCTTCTCATAACCGGAGTTTGTGGCTCTTCATCTTCTGATTCCTCTTTTACTGTAGAGTCTTATTCTTCCTCCTTAAGCTCAAACTCTATCTTCTCAGGTTCCTTTGGTTGGACTTCATGTTTAATAACATCTTTCACCTCTCTTAACACCACATCTCGGTTGTACACAACCTTCCTTGTTACTGGTTTCCAAAGTTTATAACCCTTTAAACCATCCTTATACCCAATAAAGATGCACTTTTCAGATTTACTATCCAACTTTGTTCTTTTCTCCTTTGGAACATGTACACATGCATCACATCCAAATACACTCAGATGTGAAAGAGAGGGTTTCTTACCAATTCATACCTCTTGTGGAGTCTTATCCTCCAATGGTGATGAAGGTGATCTGTTGACCAGGTAACATGCAATCTCCACTACCCAACACCACTAGGCATGCTTCTTTCCCTTTCCATCAACATCTTGTTCATTCTTTCTGCAACTCCATTTTGCTCAAGTGTGTATGGAGTAGTCTTCTGCCATGCTTTACCACACTTACAGAATTCTTCAAATTCCTTCTTGCAAAACTCTCCACCATTATCTATCCTCAACACCTTTATCTTCTTCTCTGTCTGGTTTTCCACTAGAGCCTTAAATTCTTTAAACCTGTCAAAGACTTTAGATTTATACTTAAGGAAATATATCCATGCATTCCTTGAGAAGTCATTTATAAATGATACATAGTACATAGACTTACCCAGTGATGGAACCTTCACAGGTCCAACCACATCACTGTGCACAAGCTCTAATATTTATTTCGCCCTCTTACCACCATAGGGGAAACTCACCCGATTCTGCTTTCCATATACACAATTTTCACAGAAATCAAAATCCAAAGAGCTATTAGTCATACTCAATATGTCTAAGCCTTTGATGCAATAACATGGTATTTTCTCCAGAGACCACTAGATTTTCTACTCTACTTTTAGGAACCACAGAACTATTGCACCCATCAACAATAGTGATATCTTGTAGCTTGTACAGAGTTCCAATTCAAACTCCCCACATCCATACTACTTCTCCCTGAACCAGCTTGTAAGTATCCTTCTCAAACACTGTTTTTACACTTACATCATCCAACTTGCTTACAGAAATCTGATTTCTGGCCAATGCAGGAATATGCAGAACACCCAAAAGTGTTCTAATCCTTCCACCTTGCAAATTCAACTTAAATTTTCCATGGAAAATGATTTTAGCCTTCCTGTCATCACCCAAGAAGACATCACCACCATCGTATTTCTCATACTCGCAGAACCACTCTCTATGGGGAGTGAAGTGAAATGATGCACCTGAGTCAGTCAACCATGCCTCACGATCTACGTGTGTACTTGAAGAAGCCAAGTACATATCCCCACCTTAGTCTGAGGTGGCTTTCACCTCTGTAGAAGGAGCATCATTAGATCCCTTTCCTTTTTCAGGAGCTTTAGATTTACAGTCGCTTTTGTAGCACCCTTCCTTTCCGCATTTCTAGCACACCTTTATAGGTTTTCCTAGAGATTTAGATCTCCCCCTCGATGACTTATTTTTGTTTCTGTTCTAGGACCTTACTTTTACAGATAAGGCATCACAGTTCTAGATCTCCATATTTTTCCTTCTCATCTCCTCCATCAGTAAGGATGAGACTATTTCATCAAATTGCAAGGAAGTTGCATTGTTAGCTATTACAATAACCAGACTATCCCACGAATCTGGTAGAGAACATAACAAACTGATGCACTTATCTTCATTTGAAATTTTAGTATCAAAAGATAGTAACTGACTTACCATAGCATTAAATGCATTCAATTGCTTTGTCACCAAGTCTCCATCTTTCATCCTCAGGTTATACAACTTTTTTCGTAGGAATAGTTTATTCACCAGAGACTTATATTGGTACAAAGTCCCTAACTTGTCCCACAAATACTTCATCATAGATTCCCCTGAAACATTCAACGATACTAAATGTGAGACACACAATCGTATTGTGCTCTTTTTCTTCTGATCCAAATTCTTCCATTCTTCAACGGACACTCCCATTGGTTTAGTACCAGGATCTATTGTGATCCATTGATTTTTATCCACCAATAGATCCTCCATCTTGAGTTTCCACAACTCAAAACTTTGACCATTAAATTTCTTGATCTCTATCTTTCCATTGCTTGCCATCTTCTTTCACCACCAGAATCGATCCTGCAAATCTCCCATTGAACATGGTTTACCATAGGACTGAGCAAAACCCCTCAGCAACAAAGGCGTCCCCTTGAAGCCAAAATACCTCCAATACCAAATGTAGGTTTTAACCCCGTACAAAAATTAACTGCATGAATTCTAAAAACAGAAAATAAATAATAGCGAGAGCATAACACATAAAACAAATATAGGCAGAGATTTCCCCTGGATCCCAAAACCGAGACTACCAGATTGATTTTTAATTATGTTCCTTTGAATGTTACAATGCATATATCTACATGTTGAAGCATCCAATACCATGGATTGAAAACCATCGTGCCCAAAACCATGTGCGAAAACCATGCACAAACTATAGGTAGGTTTGCCCCACCTAATATAGGGTCCAAAACAAATTTCCTCGAGGCACTGCCCCAAACCCCATAGATGGGGGCTAACTGCCCCCCTCAAACCCCCCTGTGACCCCACTGTTGCATAATCGGCACAACGAAGGAGGGGCTTTGTCCCCCCTCTAACTCCTTGGTTAACTAAATCTGTTATTCATGGAAAGAATATAACACAACCCAGCAAGTAGTTGTTGCAGGAAGTCTGGATGATCCAAAATAAAAATGAGGTATGAATGTTCACATTTTATTTTACATAAGTCATGTCATATGGTTGTAGACAACATGGATCATTGCTCTGAAGAGGCATGATCAAAGTAGGAATCTCCTCCCTCGAAAAGATGCTATAATGCATGAATCACATATTTAATAGATGAAATCAACATAATATGTCCTCATATGGAAGTATGAGTTGTTTGATTACAACTAAGGAACTTTGAAGCTCTTGGGAAAGAAATGTGTGAAGAAAGGAAGGAATATATCATGAAGCAATGCAACCATGGTAAAGGAAGGCAACATCTGAAGTACCAAGAAAATATGACTATGTGTTGATGGTTTTGGACCCACCAACATTCAAGGTGATATCCCCAGTAAGAAGTCCCAACTAGACCTCAGACCATTTGGAGTAGGAGTCCCAGCAGTGGGTGGTAATGTAGTTCCTTGATTGCAGTCGCGTGCAAAGATAAGTATGATGAACTTGGGTGGAAGAAAGTGTGTGACCTTGCAACAAGTCAAGTGAGATGCATGGGGGGTTCTAACACATGGAGGGGAAAAGGAAGTGCACCCTTTAGAAGCCTGTAATAGTACGCATATTGAAAGGAACACATGAGAAAAATGACATTACAGGCTAAGATGTGGAATAGTCCACAAGATAAAGTGATGTGTTAATCCAACAACACACATTCAACAAGATTCATATAATTGCATACAAATTAGTTCATAAGAAAATGTGTAAGTTAAAAAAAATACATTGCTAAAGCAACCAGAACAATCCAACTACAATAACAACATATGGATGAAAGTGTGTTGGCTCTGTTATTATTATTATAAGTAAAAGTTCTATCCATACATACATCATTGACAACTGCTAGCCCCAATAGTGGAACATTACAGTCAAGAACACCAGCTCCTCCAAATAAGTATACTTTCTCTACGTTGTGGAGAAGCCAAGGCTCGTCACAATACTCCCAAGCCTTCTCTAAGCATAAGCCTGGCCAAAAGCTTGGCTCCCAAAAAGCCCATTCTATGAGTTATGAGGTTATATTTATAACAAAGGGTAGGGTGAGCCTTGACATTCCCCTTTGTGACTATTTGACTACCCTCATGACTCTTCAGCTGCTTTACAAATACCTCATTACATTACATAGTGACTTTTCACATTCCACTAATGACACTTGGAATTTCACTTACAACATATTTGCAAATAGTATACATTTTCCACTTGTACCCATGTGAGACAATTAGGCTAGAGATATCCTAACAAGACAAAACACCATGATTATGAAGTTTGGGGAAACCCCAACTTGGAAACTTCTGCTTGATGCTTCTCGGCCATGTACTAATGCCAAGCTTGGTACTGTGCGATGATGTACCCAAACTGCTTAATGGTGTCTTTCTGATAGAGGACTCTTGCCTCCATAACTTTTGGGTATATGGCCTTGGAACCTTTTTACAACTCCTCCTAAGCATGTGTAGCATGGTATTGACCATGACAGGACCACCAATGTACTTATGTAAGTTTTACGTGCTCAGCTCCAAGTCATCGTTGGTGGCCTCTCGCCTTAGGTGCTCCATGTAGATGTCAATTGCTAGCTAGACTTGGTTCTTTTGCTTAGCTTCAGTGAGGGAATGGATTGATGGGATCCTATGTGTTCTTACCATGACATCCAAACTCTTATACAACCATGCATATGAAGCCTGTATGCTTCTCACAGATGAGGCGAGCTGCTCATAGTTCTAGATTAACATCCTAGGTTTTTCTTTGTCTAGCTATATCTGCAGCTTCATCATCTTTTGAAAGTAAAGCAGGGATCCTTTGTACCGCATTGTTCATTCTTGCACATTAGCGATGGCAGCATGTATATCCCTGAGAGTTTGAACCAAATTTTTTCTTTGTTTATGTAATCCTTGCACATGGAAAACCTCCTTATCCACGGTGACGAATCTGTTATCACTCAGGTTGTTCCCTTTGACTCCTAAGGGAATACGGTCGAGGTAACCACAAACCAAGCTTTGGACTGCAGGTCCTAGCCTACCTGCAATTAGAGAGGGCTCTCTCTTTAGGATTTAGCTTTGTTTAAGGGATGATTTTAGGCTAGATATGATGCACATGGATTTTGATTTTGATTGATGGGATGGTTGATCTGTTCAAGCAGAGTTGGCATGCAAAGTGTAAGAAGTTCAAACCATTGGGCATGGAGTCAATGAATGTGAACTGAAGGGTGTGTTTTCTTTGGTACAAGAGGGGAATATGGAGCAAGATAGCTACACATGGCACAAGGATTTATGATGGAACAAGGATGAAATGGAGGTCAGGGGATGAGAGGCAATTAAGAATTCTCTCAACCAGCCAAAGAGGGAAAATGGATGAAGGCTGAATAGGATAATGAAGAATTCCTAGACAGCATTCATATGTGAAGGAAACAGCTTAAACATGTTTAATTAAAAGTGCATATTCATCACTGATTCAGAGGAAAACATAGAAAAGTTACAAGAATTGAGCACAGAGGTCAGGAAAACCAGTTCTGATCTATTCCTTTTTCCTGCAACTTAGATTATGATATATAGATGATACAGATACGTATAAACTGATAAACAGAGGGAAGAAAGACTTATTGAACCGTGAGCAAGCACGAGAATTCCATAATATGCTCTTCAACCATTAAAAGCACAACCACCCAGTTCAGATGCAAACATTCCAACAATCTTTGATTACAAAAGTCCTTAATATTTACAACACAAGTCTCAAATGAGAGATCAACCAAACAACCCACCAACCCCAATCACATTGTTCATGGCTGTATTTATAGGCAAAATATCTACAAAAAAGATCTGCTAGAAGATCTCAAGAAATAAATGCAGTTAACCTAACTTCTCTTGAAAGTAATGTAAAAATATCTATCTAATGTTGCGCTGGGGGCAGCTGCTTCAAAAAATGAGGCTATCTGTCTTTTGTTGTTATGCGTTGGCCATTCATCATAACTGCGCATTGGTCTCTATTCCACTGCTCTTGAGTGGCTTTAATGTGCATTAACTATGGTCTGAGAGCCTTAAGTGGCTTCACCGCTTTCTTATTGTCAATCTGATACTCTTTGCCTCCTTCACTGATACTCTTTAAATTGAATTTGGGCTTGATATTTCCTTTGGTATGCTCGAAACTATCAAATCACCCCTTTTTTTCCCTTTCAAGGCGAAAATAACTGCTGCAAACTGAGGCTTTCCATTTTGGCCTATTTTCCTCAGATTTTGATTCCGGGCTTCCTAAGCATCGATTTTCGCCTTTCGCGCTTTTCTTTTGGCGAGTGACATTAGCATGACGTCAATGGTATGACGGATGACATCAGCAGTGGGAACTAGTATGACAGATGATGTCAGCGGGGTGACGTGGTAGGGTGACATGGTGCTTACATCACGTAGGGGGGAAGCAGTATCCAGTTTTAGGCGCACCTCTTTTGGGCATAGGTGGTTTGAGAGGAGGGGGCTCCGCCACAGTCGAGAGGGTGACGCGTGGCAGGAGTATGACGGGAAAACCACCCATCTCCCGGGCGCTAACCATCGACAGGTTCGGGGGGAAGAAGACCCGCCCACCGTAGATCTTAGGGCGCGGGTAATTGGATGGCTGGCGGGACAGGTAAGATGGAAGAAGGTTAGGGACGGGGCCCGCAACGCCTTTATTAATTATTTAATTTCAGCTGGGGGGGGGGAACTTTAGGAAAGTGGGTTTTTCATTTGGGTTTGTGGGTTTATGTGCGCCGGTTAACAATGCAGGTGGAGGGGGAGGGTTAGGTTTATAGATGAAAGAGGGGGACCAGGGTTATTACTTTAACCAGGGGTTAAAGTAACTCCGGGTTTAAGACACAAAAGGGTTTATATTAGTCCCAAATGGACCAATATCTCCCAACCAAGTTACATAGCTATAGTGCTATAGGGTGGGATATGTAATATAATGGTATTTTTATATAGTTTTTTGTAGAATAGGGGTAGGGAAAATGATTTAGGGAGCTAAATAATAAAGTTAGGAGTTAGTATGACTTGGTGGAGTGGAAATGTAAGGGAAATGATGGATTTGTGTAAAGATTAATTTTACACAAGAAATGTGGCTTCTTTTCACTTAGTCCACTCATATGTCAACTTGGTTTTTTGAAAAGGATGGAGTGAAAACAGGACTGGTTGGGCAGATCTCAAGGTCCTCAAGGGGATGTTAGTAAATGATTTCTGAGGAAATGAGAAGGGGAAGTTAGTCATGCTTCCTTGTTGTACCACCAAACAATTGCCATGGTGCCAATGCCATAAGTTATATGAGTCCTTCTTGATAAGACCACAAGTGATTACCAATATGCTTCTGCAACCTCAAACTACCTACCTAGCCTAATACACCTAACATTTTTTCTTCTTTTGGTTTGGGTGCACTTGAATCAACAAACCTAGCTTTTCAACTTTTTTCTTTTAACTGGCCTCCTATCTACATCTATACTTATTTCATCCAGGGGCTCAGGTTAGGCTGTTTAGCTCCCTTATTCTCTACCTAGCTAGTAATCTGCCAAGCTTAAACTGTTTGGACAGATAATGATTCTCTATATTCTACAACAGGTAATTGAAACCTAGGGAGACCAAGATTAAGCTGTTTGGACCTCCCTTTACTGAAAATTCTTCAAAAATGGAACAACTTCATCAAAATTGGAAAACAACAAAGGCACTTAGGCTAGCACACTTTCATGGACACTTCTTTGGCCTTAGTAGTAAATATGGAACATTGCAGCGTGCAAAGCATGACATATTTGGCATGTAAAAATGTCAATCATGAAAGATGAACACCTGCTATGAGAAGGAGGCTAACAGTGGCTCCACTAGGGGATGGCTTTTCCTTGTGAAAATTCAAGAATAGCAGGTCGGAATGCCTTGATTTTCAATTATTGTTGTACTCTGTAAAACTTCCCTTTGCTGGCTACTTTATTTATGAACATGATAGCAGACTTGAAGAGCTTAGGGCCTTTACTTCGGGCTTCAACTGCAACAAGCTTGCTATCCAAGCAGAAAACTGAAATCCTACCTACCTACTCTAACCAGCACTTACTTTGTTGTTAGGTGAAATGAAATAACCAATGCAGCCACTTAAGTATTATAAGCATGAAAGAGCTTTGCTGCTTGTGCTTGCTGGAGAGAAAAACTGAGATCTTGCAATCTGATATGGCTTTGTTAATCTTTGAGAAGATCAGAAAATTGTTGACCTTCTTTGCTGAAACAAGAAACTGTACAAAAGGGTCCTGCAGCATATATACATTATTGCTGGACTGAATTGAAGAACTGTACAAAAGTTTGGGATCACTATCATGCCTTGGAATAGGGAGATAATCAACATTTTGATATTGAGGCTCATAGCTTGCTAATGGAGAACAGCACTTCTTTTCTTCATCATACACCCTGTCAGAACATGAATCATATACACCATGAAATGATATTTGCAATTTATTACAAACAGGCTCATATGGCCCTTGACTGATTTGCGCATGCTACTCCTCTTCTTCTTCGAAAAACTCAGATGGCTGAACACAAAGAGGCAGGGGATCCACTTGGATCACTTGGTCACGAACAACCACTTTCGAATCTTCCTCAATTTGATATTCAATGGCTCTTTGGGGCTGCAAAACTAGAGGCAATATATTTTGAACAATGATTTGGGTTTCCTCCAGATGATCAATATTAACACTTGCTGATACTTGCTTATTAACTGCATGATAGTTCTCCTTAATAAATTGAAAAGAATCACCACAGAAAGGTAAAGTTCCTTCACTGAAATCAAAATTTTCTGCGCTTTCCTCCTTTATTTCATCGCCGAGATAGGCACGTTGATCATTGATTTTAGATAGCTGATCCTGAACTATGCTTTCTGCCAAAATAAGTTTTGACTCCTATGCAAGGCTGATTTGGTCATTAGGCTCATCATCATCATCATACTCATCATATTTTGGAAAGCATTTGAAAGAAGAGAAGCTATCATATTCATATAGTATATCAGGAGACTGCTCCATCATGTATGGCTGTACAAATATGTCATCTGTTTTGTGGCAAGTTTGTTCATGAATGTCATTACTTTCCTCTTGCAAAACAGATGTGTGTTGGTGCTCTAAACATTCCACTTTCATTGTAATCATTTCCTCTGAATTTTGTAACAAACCATGAAGTTTATCTTCTTGCTCTGCTTTGCGCTTTTCTTCCCTGATCTTCAGATTTGCCTCTATGTCCACTGCCATATCTTGCATTTGTTTCATAGTGGACAGGCTCTTTTCTCTTAAATAGAATTCTATTTCTGGGTCAAAAGCTCTTGGATAATGCAATAGAGCTAAATCAGGGGGAGGTCTAATATTCAAAGGCAGAGAATGATAAACTTGATTGAACCGATCATAAAATTGATGAACAGATTCATTTGGACTTCTTTTTAACTGATTATATTCTTCAATGAGCAAGAGGAAATTAAATTTGATCATCCATCTATCAAGGAATAGCTTGGAAAACTGCTGAAGATTAGAAATGCTAGCCTCAGGCAATGCTTTAAACCAAGTCCTAACTTCGCTTTGCAAAGAAAGGGCAAACCGCCTGATACTAACATCCTCGTCCTCCACTTCAAATATATTAAGATAGTCTTCAAAGGCTTGGATATGTTTTTGCGTAGTAATACCATTTTCTCCATCAAATCTTGGGAGATGCTCAGGATGATTTTTGGGCAAAGGATTAAGCACGGGAGGCAAAACAAGAGGCTTATATCTGTCAGGAACCTTACGAGGCACGGGATTATGTACAGGGATTGGCTGAATGGGCTCGATATGAACAAGTATAGAATGATTGGCTTTGACATTTGTTTCCTCCTTGGTTGTATGATGAATTTTAGCAGCATTTAAAGGCTGCTGTTCTAATGTGCAAGGAGGATTTTCAACAACATTTTCAAAAGGCAAATCATGAAAATCTAATTTAAAATTGTTTTTAAAATACAATATACATAGCAAAATTTTATGGAAGAGAAAGAACATGGCCTCTTGGATAGTAATCCAGGTCAAAAGTCTGATCTTCTCATATATTTCTCTTGGGTTCATTTCTCCAGTGGAGTCTTTATTATGAGGATTATGTGGAGTCGCCAGGTGGATAGGTAAATTAACTTTGAAGGGCCTGATCTCTGTCCACCACACAAATCAGGACTTAAGAAACAAAATATTTTAGGGATTTTTTGAGATTTTTTTTATTTTTTTATTTTTTTGGGAATTTTCAAAACAAGTTTAAGATTTATTTGAAGGGAAAACTGATAAAAAATGGGGATTTAGGGTGATGAATAGATGATGTCCCCAGTGGAGTTGCCATTATGTTATCACTTAGGTTGTTCCCTTTGACTCCTAAGGGAATACGGCCGAGGTAACCACAAACCAAGATTTGGACTGCAGGTCCTAGCCTACCTGCAATCAGAGAGGGCTCTCTGTTTAGGATTTAGCTTTGTTTAAGGGATGATTTTAGGCTAGATATGATGCACATGGGTTTTGATTTTGATTGATGTTATGGTTGATCTGTTCAAGCAGAGTTGGCATGCAAAGTGTAAGAAGTTAAAACCGTTGGGCATGGAGTCAATGAATGTGAACTGAAGGGTGTGTTTTCTTTGGTACAAGAGGGAAATATGGAGCAGGATAGCTACACATGGCACAATGATTTATGCTGGAACAAGGATGAAATGGAGGTCAGGGGATGAGAGGCAATTAAGAATTATCTCATCCGGCCAAAGAGGGAAAATGGATGAAGGCTGAATAGGGCAATGAAGAATTCCTAGACAACATTCATATGTGAAGGAAACAACTTAAACATGTTTAATTAAAAATGCATATTCATCATTGATTCAGAGGAAAAAATAGAAAAGCTACAAGAATTGAGCACAGAGGGCATGAAAACCAGTTCCGATCTATTCCTTTTTCTTGCAACTTAGATTATGATATATAGATGAAAAAGCTACGTGTATACTGATACACAGAGGGAAGAAAGACTTATTGAACCGTGAGCAAGCACGAGAATTCCATAATATGTTCTTCAGCCATTAAAAGAAAAACCACCTAGTTCAGATGCGAACATTCCAGCAATATTTGATTACAGAAGTCCTTAACATTTACAGCACAAGTCTCAAATGAGAGATCAACCAAACAACGCACCAACCGCAATCACATTGTTCAGGGTTGTATTTATAGGCAAAATATCTACAAAAAAGATCTGCTAGAAGATCTCAGGAAATAAATGCAGTTAACCTAACTTCTCTTGCAAATAATGTAAAAATATCTATCTAATGCTGCATAGGGGGCAGCTGCTTCAAAAAATGAGGCTATCTGTCTTTTGTTGTTATGCGCTGGCCATTCATCATAACTATGCATTGGTCTCTATTCCACTGCTCTTGAGTGGCTTTAATGTGCATTAACTATGGTCTGAGAGCCTTAAGTGGCTTCACCGCTTTCTTATTGTCGATTTGATACTCTTTGCCTGCTTCACTGATACTCTTTAAATTGAATCTAGGCTTGATCTTTCGTCTGGTATGCTCAAAACTGTCAAATCACCCCTTTTCTGCCCTTTCAAGGCAAAAATAACTGCTGCAAACTGAGGCTTTTCATTTTGGCCTATTTTCCTTAGCGATGCGCAATTAGGTCTAAGCGATAATCGCTCATCAAAAACTGCCTCAGATTTTGATTCCGAGCTTCCTAAGCATTGATTTTCGCCTTTCGCACTTTTCTTTCAGTGGGTGATGTCAGCATGATGTCAGCGGTACGACGGATGATGTCAGTAGTGGGACCCAGTACGGCGGAGGATGTCAGCGGGGTGACGTGACAGGGTGATGTGGTAGGGTGACGTGGTGCTTACGTCACGAAGTGGGGAAGCGGTATCCAGTTTTAGGCGCACCGCTTTTGGGCACAGGTGGTTTGAGAGGAGGGGGCTCCACCACAGTCGAGAGGGTGATGCGTGGAAAGAGTACAACTGGAAAACCACCCATCTCCCAGGCACTAACCATCAACAGGTTCGGGGGGAAGAAGACCCGCCCACCATAGATCTTAGGGCGTGGGTAATTGGACGGCTGGCGGGACAGGTAAGACGGCAGAAGGTTAGCGACGGGGCCCGCGGCGCCTTTATTAATTGTTAATTTCAGCGGGGGGGGGGGGGTGGACCTAGAAAGTGGGTTTCTCATTTGGGTTTGCGGGTTTATGTGTGCCGGCTAATAATGCAGGTGGAGGGGGAGGGTTAGGTCTATAGATGAAAGAGGGGGACCAGGGTTATTACTTTAACCAGGGGTTAAAGTAACTCTGATTTTAAGACGTAGAAGGGTTTATATTAGTCCCAAATGGACCAATATCTCCCAACCAGGTTACATAGCTATAGTGATATAGGGTGGGATATGTAATATAATGGGATTTTTATATACTTTTTTGTAGAATAGGGGTAGGGAAAATGATTTAGGGAGCTAAATAATAAAGTTAGGAGTTAGTATGACTTGGTGGAGTGGAAATGTAAGGGAAATGATGGATTGTGTAAAGATTAATTTTACACAAGAAATGTGGCTTCTTTTCACTTAGTCCACTCAGATGTCAACTTGGTTTTTTGACAAGGATGGAGTGAAAATAGGACTGGTTGGGCAGATCCCAAGGTCCTTAAGGGGATGTTATTAAATGATTTCTGAGGAAATGATAAGGGGAAGTTAGTCATGCTTCCTTGTTGTACCACCAAACAACTGCCATGGTGCCAATGCCATAAGTGATATGAGTCCTTCTTGACAAGACCACAAGTGATTACCATATGCTTCTGCAACCTCAAACTACCTACCTAGCCTAATACACCTAACATTTTTTCTTCTTTTGGTTTGGGTGCACTTGAATTAGCAAACCTAGCTTTTCAAATTTTTTCTTTTAACTGGCCTCCTATCTACATCTATACTTATTTCATCCAGGGGCTCAGGTTAGGTTGTTTAGCACCCTTATTCTCTACCTAGCTAGTAATCTGCCAAGCTTAAATTGTTTGGAAAGATAATGATTCTCTATATTCTACAACAAGAAATTGAAACCTAGGGAGACCAAGATTAAGCTGTTTGGACCTCCCTTTACTGAAAATTCTTCAAAATTGGAACAACTTCATCAAAATTGGAAAACAACAGAGGCACTTAGGCTAGCACACTTTCATGGACACTTCTTTGGCCTTAGTAGTAAATATGGAACATTGCAGCCTGCAAAGCATGACATATTTGGCATGTAAAAATGTCAATCATGAAAGATGAACACCTGCTATGAGCAGGAGGCTAACAAAATCCATCATAGAGCTTCCACATGGTCATCTCAAGTTTAGATACTTCATCAAGTATCGCTTTCCTCATCTCTTCCATTGTGGAACCTACACTCTATTCTCTAGATTTTTTTTGCCTCTTACCTAGCTTCCTGCAAGTTCTTTGCCATTTTTTCATTCTCGGCTAATAAGAACCTAACATTTTATCTCATGGCTCCTGCATAAGAAAAAGTGGCATCAATAATGGAAACTAGATGCTTTCTAACATATGACACTATCACCCTTTCCTTCATGAATGCAAGTGATGCATTATCATCCATAAAATTCTTCTCTGCACCTATACAATATTCTTATGCAACTCGTCAAGTGATAGATTGTACACATCCATCACTAGATCATCATCAAGGAGAACAACCTCTCTCTGCTCACTCAGGACTAGTTCTGACACTCAAGGTGGTGGAGACTGAGAGGTGATCTAAGGTGCTGTCTTCATGAGGTCAGTGTCTTAATCCTATGGCTCCTGCCCTAATTCCATGTCTGTCAGTTCAATTGGTTGCTCAATTTGTTGAGAAAGCTCCCGATCGCGGATATGTTCACCTTCTTCATTAGCTATCGGTTGTTCTAACTCCTCATCCTATATGGGCACTATTTGTTTTTTCATCGTGCCTTTCCTTTCTTCTTATTCCTATTTATGCTTCTCTTCCCTCTCTCTCCTTATCAATTATTTCTCTTCCTTAAAATTATTCTCCATTTCTTGCAACTCCTGTTCTGCTTCCTCCAACCATTGCCTTTCTTTCTTCCTTTTATCTGCTCTCTTTAGCCGCTTCTCCGTCTTTGACTCCATTGCCAAATTTTATTTCTCAGTGATAGGATCTACTTTCATTTTGTAGCTTTTCTCTACCCCTGAGTTCTCGACAATCTTCCTCTTTCCCTTGTCCTCTATTGGTTTGTTGCTTATTTTTGTTTTTATTGTTGCTTCCTGCGTTGTTGTTGCCTGTAGAGTAACTTTTCAAGCTGTGGCTATATTGACCAGATTGTGGAGTTTGGAGTCCTTGTAACAATATCTCCAAGGGTTCTCCTTGTTCCAATGAAATGTCTCGTGGATTCATGGATAGTAAAACTTTTCACATTGGTTCTTGTAAAATCATGGGGATCATACAGATTAAAGTCTCTAGTGTCGAACTCAAACTTCACTATTTACTTAGCTTTAGCATCTGCATCCTTCAAGCTCTTAATCTCATATAATCCAATCCACAAAGGAAGAGTGGGCCATGGTGCCTTCTTCCTCCTATGTAGTCCTTCTTATAACCATGTGGAATTGTGGTATGATACCTCTTGCATTACCAACTTGTCTATGGCATACCTTGGTAGAACAAGCAAGAGCTTCTCTCTACCAAACATCTTGATGAAGGTGCCATTGGCTGAGGAATACTAATCTATAATGTCAAGTATTACCTCCATCACCTCTTGAGACATGCAAGGTGGATCTTGCTCAAAGATTAACTTGTACAATGCAATGATGAAATGGTCAGTCAACCTTACCATAACCCCTCGGTAGCTGTAGTTGGGAAGAAACTTACAATAAATGTTAATGATGGTCTCTTTTAATGTCCATGTCCAACTCATGCTAGGAAATTGATGTTGGCAACATATTGCATCAAGTAAATACATGGACGTGTATAATCTCACTCAATCATCCTTGGGAAGATTCTAGGTGTTATTCACATGGACTTTCAACTAAAGCTCCAACAGATCCAACCAATTGAATGACCTTCCATCATTCACCAAATGGTCCAACACAACCACCCAACCTTCAGGAAAGGTCTCTGTGTCCTCTTGACTATATAATCAACATGCAAAGATGATCAAGAACTAGAAGGCCTTCCTGAGAGACTTTGTCTTGTAAACATGATCAGGTGTCATTCTGAACTTTGATGACTCCTTCACCCAATACTGGACAATATCTTTGGTGTTCATAAATCCATGGTGGCATAAAAAAGTGTGTCCAAGCAGTTCACCGACTAAGGGAAATGATATATCTATTGATAGTTTTGCTCCCTAAAGGTGGCAAGCTCTATCCTGTTGGCACTGCTCAATGTCATAGTCTCTAGATCTGTGTGTGAGACAATCCAATGGATTATGTCTGCACATGGGAATGCGGGGTACCTGCATGCAACCTTGTATAAGCCTAATTGTTGGATACTGATATAAACCTATCGTATCTATAAGTCTTCCTTGAAGTCCTTTGCAAAGGTATCCTTGATTTGCTTCCATGTCAACTTCAAGCCCTTCTTAATGAACAACTGAGTGTCTGTTTAAACTGGAAAATTCATTGACACCTGCTCAACTGCTTCCCCAATTTTACTCTCAATGGTATTATTTGATGCATCTCTCTTGTTGGTCATGTTAACTGAAATTTCTAGAGAGTTTCTCAAAAACTGTTGTACCTGGAGACAAAGAGGAAACTCATGGCATGCAAATGTTAGCTTAAAACCGAAAGAAACTTCAAGAACAAACTAAGAAACAAATCGGGCTAATGATGGGAGGGATTGCACAATTTTGGCCCATAGAGGTGACTCGATGCCATTTAGAAATGTGCATTGCGCAATCCTAATAGTCAGTGGGGAGGTCTTGTTGACTAGAACTATGCAATGCACAGTTCAGTCTGGGCACAGGCCAAGAGAGATTGCGCATTGCACAATATCAATGGCCAAGGCTTGGGGCTAGATCCTGGAATTGTATAGTGCACAATTGGAGCCAAACCTAGGTAGCCTCTATGTAATTCTAGAAGCCAAGGCTAATGCCTTGAGCTCCATAAATGCGCAGTGCATGCCAGGAAAGCGAGAACTGGGCCAAGGAAGCCTAGATCTGCCTAGGGGGAGTAAGAAATCAAATAGATCTGAATGATAATGTGATGATGAGTGTAGATATAAGTGAATGATGATGCATGCGAGTGAAGCAAGTGCAGGAATAAATCAAACTGAAGGAAAATGAAGCATGTGGGAAGAGTTTCTGCAACAGTGACCATTGGTGCAAAAACTAGGTGATCCATGCAACACTTGGGAATGGAAATGAAAAACTTAAACAACACTTCTACAAGCTACAATGAGTTAAAACACCAGAAGTCATTCAAAAAAATGAGTGAAACAACACTCTCATAAGCTAAACAAACAAAAGTGACAGAAAAAGCAGCAAAATACTAGAAAAGCAAGCCTTACCCAGAAAAAAATGATGAACGCACCAAAGGTTCCTTGATCTCCTCAAGAATGCTAGAGCTTGAACATCGAATTTGAAAATGAGCTTTAGTAGCATTAATTAAATAGATTTGGTTGATTTAGGATTTATGACGTGAAGGCCAAAAATCAAGGAAAAGTGACACTTGGGGGAAGTTTCCAAAATAACTCAAGTGTCTCCTCTAGGCTGCTAAAAATAGATCCCTATTTTCTAGGGATGCTTTTCGCTTTTCTCTTTTTTCTTTTTCAAGAAAAAGATGCCATCCATTTCCTAGGGAGATTGCGTAGTTTTGGGAAGGAATGGGCAACCCACTAGCTCGTGCACTAAGTAGCTTATGAGGAAGAAACTTCTGCATAATTTCAAGGTTGAGTGGTTGTGGGTTGCCTCTCATGCTCTGTGTAGTTTCCTAGCTAAAGGTTAACTATCAACTGGGTCTGCGCAATTTTTGAGCTGAAGGCTCACTATCATCTTGGACTTCAAAATACCTAAGAGTAAGGTTGGTTTCCCTCAAGGATTGCATATTTCACTAAGGCAAGCCTAGAGCCGGGTGAAAATCGAGTCAAGGCATTAGATTGTGGGTTAGACAATAAAACAAGTGAGTAAAGACAAGCCAAAATGCAAAATATGAAGCTCAATAGAAGCACAATTACTTGTGTTGGTGCGAGATGAGATGTTGTGATTTAGGAGGGAGGCTCCAAAACAAAGCATAAGAAAAATTTTGGAGCATAGTTGTAGCAGCTACAACATTAGCGACACTAGTAGAACTCTAGATCTCTATATGGACCTTCTCTCGTGTAAAGAAAGTCTAACTCTTCCAAAAGTATTGTTCGATTCTTCAATTGTCATATCTTATTTACTAGCTTGTGTTAAAGATGTGGTCCCTACCATTCTCTTTATCGACAACACACATACCAAGCAAAGTCAACTGAGTTGTTTCAATTGGGGATGAGGGGTATATTGATGCACAAGTAATATAGACTATCAGAGTTTTATTTTCATTTCTGGTGTTTCTCTACTGCCAGTAGGACTGGATAGTACCCCGACTAAGTCACTTCAAGAACACAAGCATTGCTTCACTCCCAATGAGCCTAGACAGTACCCCAGTGGAATTACTGGCCTTACCTCTTTGCATAGGAAGACTTTCTATTCTTTTGCCATTATTTTATTTTTTTCATTTCATTTTTCAAGGAACTATGCATAGGAACTTATTTATTCATGAGGCAGAAGAGGGATCTCAACTTCTTGAGAGCAGAAGAGGTTGTCCCTTCACAAAAGGATGTTTGTATATACCTCTGACATACTTTTTAAAGTTTTTCCCCTCTCCTTACTCTACCTGACTGAGTTTACAAGGGTTAACTGAATATAGAAAATTGATTATAGTAGGCGGTACTAGTTAAGAGTGCAAGCATTGTGATTTCACCATGACTCACTCTAAAAGGAACGTATTTTTCATCAGGGTATCATTGAATAGGACAAATGAAATATCCTCATAAAGAGAGGGAATAGATAGATAACCAAGTGTTAATAGGTTTACAAGTCCTCTTGGTTTTCACCCTGCTTGTCTAAGAATCCAAGCATTGTTTCATGCGGAAACTAATCCTACAAGTGCACAAGTAAATAGGAAAAGGAAAGAAGTACGAAGAAACAAAACAAAGTAAGAAAAAAAACAAGAAATCAAACACTACTCCTATTCCTAAGCTCACGAGAGCATGGGAAAACTCACGTGAAGTGATATTTCTAATGCATCCACTAATGCATTGGCTGACCCATGTAGGCCATTATAGCATGATAGACAAGAAAGATATTCAAGAATACCAACAAACAAGAAAGATGAAACAATGCAAACAAAATCATTCAAAGTTTCAATACATCCACAAAAAATAAAATGTTGAAAGCATAGGAAAGGAATTTTGCATATGTATCATGTTTTTTCACATTGCACGTGGAAGACAAACATGTACACGCCTTCAAACTTGACAAACGAGAAAACATGAAGAAAGAGGAAAATGTTTGTTTCACAATAGTGCTTGCTACGCATGACTTCTCTAATGCATGAGAAATATGATCATGTGATTCTAGAGGATGCAAAAACTATGAATTGGATTGATTTTCAATGTGGACAAGAGAGTGATGAGGAGCTTTGGGAGATTCAAAAAATTTATGATTGGAAGTGGAAATGACCTCAAGGCTATGAGAACTTGACATTAACATCATCTTGGGTTGAAGTGCCTCGATATCTTGAGGAGTTTCCACTTCATAAGAAGATGGATCGTCAAAGATCAATGGATTAGAAAGATCAATAGTAAGTGAATCAGAATTGTGATGAAATGAATTAGTGGAGATTATGACAACCACGATCAGAAAATTCAAGATGGAAAATGACATCCTCATTATCTGACGAATCATAAAGAGGGGGTGATGGAAAACAAAAAATTTCACCCTCTGAGTTTCCAGAAATGAAAGATGAGAGATCAACTGGATCTGGGAAGATAGAATTTTCCTCTCTACAATCAAATGACATATTGACATCTTGCACGTTCTATGAATGATCAAAAGTGGAAACAACTAGCGATGGATTTTCACAAGAGGGAACAAAAATGGCGGAATCACAAAATATTTCAGCATAAAGTGGACGAGGTACAGACATAAGGAGGTCATCCTTCACCGCAACTTCTTATTCAGACTCTCACAGATACTCATAAAAAATGATATCACATGTTGGCTTTCCAACACCAACTCCATCCACAACTTCATCATCATGAACATCACATGTGGAATTTGGAATGGATGAACACAACACAAAAAATACAGAGGATCAAAGGAACCAGTGGATGGAGGCTGAGTAGATGAGACCACGTGAAAACCATTAGTCTTGCAGTCCAAGTCTATGTAGAAATACAAGAGTAGGTGGGGTAGGAGCAGATGGTGATAGTTCAACAGGCGGGTTCACAACTTCTCCCACCTTGTCATGCTGAGCTAGAGCTGTTTGATGAGAAGGGGACAAAGGGTCACTTGGGACAACAACCTCATCCATCTCAAATGTAGAGGTTCTAACACCGAGGTATGTTGGGAGAGAGTCATAAGTTTCTAACTTGTATTGATTCTTAGATATGTGAACAAGATATTGAAATATTCCTTCCAAAAATTTCCAGTGAACTTCATCTTCTGGAAATTCAAAACAGTAATGATAAAAATGATCATTAAAGCACTCAAGTGATTCGTTAGGTGCTTTTTTCAATTTTAATTTTTTTTTTATGAATTTATTTGTGGTCATAAAGAACGAAAGCATGACATAATTCTCTAAACATGTGATTGAAAGATTGTATAGAGGATGTGGGAAATGTGTGACACCATTGCTTGACATGTCCTTCGAACGTGAAAGAGAACATCCCACAGATGATGCCATCTGAGGGGACATCATTCTTGTCACAGAAGCCCAAAAAGGAAATTACATGACTGAACAGGGGTGTTCCATTTTCACCATAAAATTTGTATCTTGACAAGTCATCTATAACATCCACCGACACATCGAAGTTAGCAGCGTGAGAAAAACATGTCGGGGTTGTGATTGAGATATAAGTCATGAATGACGTGCAGAAATTCAAAACAAACTTCAAGGGATCATCCTATCATCTGGCCCTCCTTCTAGCACTAGAAATGTTGACGGTTCTAGACCTGCCAATATTCAAGGCGATCTCCCCGGTAAGAAATCCCAAATAGACCTCAGACCATTGGAGTAGGAGTCCCAGAAGTGGGTGGTAAGGTAGTTCCTTGACTGCGGTAGCATGCAGAGATAAGTACGATGACTTTGGGTGGAAGTAAATGTGTGACCTTGCAGCAAGTTGAGTGAGATGCATGGGGGGTTCTAACACACGGATGGGAAAAGGAAGTGTGCCCCTTTGAAGTTTCTAATAGTACACAACTTGAAAGGAACACACGAGCGAAATGACTTCACAAGTTATGATGTGGAATAGTCCACAAGTTAAAGTAATGGGTTAATCCAACAACACACATTCGACAAGATTCATACAATTGCATACAAAGTATTTCATAAGAAAATGCATAAGTTAAACAACATACATTGCTAAAGCAACCAGAATAGTCCAACTACAATAATAACATATGAATGAAAGTGTGTTGGCTATGTTATTATTATTATAAGTGAAAGTTCCATCCATACATACACCATTGAAAACCTCTAGCCCCAATAGT
Source organism: Pinus taeda (assembly GCA_000404065.3). NCBI lineage: Eukaryota > Viridiplantae > Streptophyta > Pinopsida > Pinales > Pinaceae > Pinus > Pinus taeda. The sequence goes on along the minus strand of APFE030644408.1, from coordinate 41,897 downwards.
GGAACATTACAGTTAAGAACACCTGCTCCTCCAAAGAAGTATACTCACTCTATGTTATGGAGAAGCCAAGACTCATCACAATACTCACAAGCCTTCTCTAAGCCTAAGCCTAGCCAAAAGCTTGGCTCCTAAAAAGCTCGTTCTATGAGTTATGAGGTTCTATTTATAACAAAGGGTAGGGTGACCCTTGACATTCCCCTTTGTGACTCTTTGACTACCCTCATGACTCTTCAAATGATTTACAAATAACATATTGCATTACATAGTGATTGTTCACATTCCACTAATGACACTTGGAATTTCACTTACAACATATTTACAAATAATATACATTTTCCACTTTTACCCATGTGAGGCAAAATAGGCTAGAGACAGCTTAACAAGACAAAACACTATGATTCTAAAGTTTGGGGAAAGACCAACTTAGCAACCTCCACTTGGTGCTTCTCAACCATGTACTGATGCCAAGCTTGGTACTATGCGATGATGTCCCCAAAGTTCTTAATAGTGTCTTTCTGATAGCAGACTCTTGCCTCCATAGCTTCTAGGTATATGGTCTTGGAACCTTTGTCCAATTCATCCTGAAGCATGTGAAACATGGTATTGACCACGACAAGACCACCAATGTACTTCTACATGTTTTGTGCACTCAACTCCAAATCATCATTGGTGGCCTCTTGCCTTAGGTGCTCCATGTACCTATTGATCTCGAGCTGAAATTGGTTCTTGTGCTTAGCTTCAAAGACAAAACTGATTGATGGGATCTTGTGCATTATTATCATGACATCCAAACTCTTATACAATTGTGCATATAAATCCTATATGCTACTAATGAATGAGGTGAGATGCTTATAGTTCTGGATCAACATCCAAACATTTTCTTTGTCTAGCTCTACCCATAGCTTCATCATCTTTTCAAGTAAATTGGGGCCCCTTTGTATGACATTGCCCATTCTTTCACATGGGCGATGGAATCACGTATGTCCCTGAGAGTTTGAACCAACCTTTTTCTCCTTTGTTGTAATTCCTACACATGGAAAACCACCTTATGCATGATGATAACTCTATCATAGAGCTTGTGCATGGTAGTCTCAAGTGTTGATCCTTCAACAAGTATCACTTTCCTCATCTCTACCATTGTGGAACCTGCACTCTAATCACTCCATTTTCCTTCCTCTTGCGTGGCTCCCTACAAGTTCTTTTCCGTTCGTTCATTCTTGTCTAACATGAACTTAACATTTGAGCTCGTAGCTCCTTCATAAGCTAAAGTAGCATCAACAATGGAAATTAGATTCTTTCTAACATCTGAGCTATCACCCATTCCTTCATGAATGTCGGTGACACGTGATCATCTAGAAAATGCTTTCTCCATGCCTATACAATATTCTTCTGCAACTGTAGTTGTCGCATCAGATCATCATCAAGGAGAACAACCTCTCCTTGCTCTCTCGGGACCGGTTTTGACACTGGAGGTGGTGGAGACTGAGAGGTGACCTCAAGTTCTCTTGGCATGAGGTCAGTGTCTTGATCCTATGGCTCCTTCCCTAACTCCATATCCATCACTTCAATCAGTTGCTTAATCTACTGAGCAAGATCTCAATCTTGCACCTATTAAGCATCTTGTTCAACTACCAATTGTTCTGAATCCTCAACTTGTATGGGTGTTGTTTGTTCTTTCATCGTGCCTTGCCTTTCTTATTCTTCTTGTTTTTTCTTCTCTTCCCTCTCTCTCCTTCCCAACTCTTGCTCTTCCTTCAACTTCTTCTATGTTTCCTGCAACTTCCGTTATGCTTCCTCAAGCCTTTTCTTTTATTTCCTCCTTCACTCTACTCTCTTTGGTTGATGCTCCCTCTTTACCTCTATTGTCAAAGCTTCTTTCTTAGTGATAGGATATGCTTTTGTCTTGTAGCTTTGCTTTGGCTCTGGGTTCTTATCAATCTTCTCTTTCCCTTGTCTTTCATTGGTTTGTTGCTTATTAATGTTGTTGTTGTTGTTTCATGCACTGTTGCTGCCTATAGAGAAGCTTTCCAAGATGAGGCTATATTAATTGGCTTGTGGAGCTTGGATTCACTGTAATTGTATCTCCAACGGTCATCCTCGTGCCAATGAAATGTCCCATGGATCCATGGATAGTACACCTTCGCACAATGGTTCTTGAAAATATCATGGGGATCATAGGGATTAAATTATCTGGTACCGAACTTGAACTTCATTATTTCCTTAGCTTTGGCATCTGCATCCTTCAAGCTCTTAATCTCGTACAATCCAATTTGAAAAGAAAGAGTGGGCCATGGTTCCTTCTTCCTCCTATGTAGTCCTAATGATAACCCTATGGAGATGTGGTATGAGACCTCTTGCATGACCAACGTTTATGTTGCATACCTTGGTAGAACATGTAGAGGCTTCTCTCCACCAACCATCCTGACTCAAGGTGCCACTAGGTGAGGCATACCAATCTGCAATGTCAAGTATTGCCTCCATCGCCTCTTGGGACATGCAAGGTGGATCCTACTCAAATATCAACTTGTACAACAAGATGATAAAATGGTCAGGCAACCTTGCCATAACCCCTCGTTAGTTGAAGTGAGAAAGAAAATTGCAATAAATTTTGACGACAGTCTCTTTCGGTGTCCATGTCCAGCTCATGTAAGGAAACTGATGATGGGCGCCAATTGCATCAAGTAAATACACAAACATGTAGAATATCGTTTGCTCATCCTTGGGTGGATTTTGGGAATTTTCTGTAGTGATTAATGCATGGGTGATTGTGGATGAAATACCCTCTAGTATCTTCCTGGGATATAAGGAATACTATTTAATATTAGTTGCAATTGTCACAAAGAAACATACATATATTCATGTTAATGCATGATTGCCAAAGTGAAAGGAGAAGGATTACCTTAGTCCTTGGTGTAGCCTTGCTGGAGAACTCAATGTGGCAACGTGGAATACCTCTCTACCCTCTCCTAGATCAGAACCTCCACATAGACAAGATAAAGCATAATCCTACAACATATAAACCTTGATAATCAAAGAATCAATATATGAGAATATAAGCTAGCATTCATCTAAGCTATTTATTAATCATGGAACCGAATCAACATGTAAAGGAATACAATATTGACACCATTAAGTATACGACACAGAAACATATCTATATTATTATATAGAAGAAGAATGATTACAACCTTCTTGGTTGGATCAAGCCTCCTCTAGTCCTTTAGCTCCTCTCTCTCTCTCTCAACTTCTTGGAAGCATAACAATACTAAATATCTTGCAAAGTTTCGAAAACCATTCGACCTACTTCACAATGAAGAAACCTCCAATATATAGATGTTGAGAGGCTCATCCTTGCCAATTCTTACATCACTTCCATTGAGGAGAAATCTTGGAGATTTACTCTCTTTACTTCTCTTTCCCTTATCATGAGACTCAGTTAAGAATAATTATTTCCTTAGTTAGGCTAGAGGCAGATGTTTCCTACTTTTCGAGATGAGATTTGAGTGAAAAGAAGATTGTTAGTCAGTCAAATTAGGCTTTGACCTTCGGAATCTCACAAATATATAGTAACATTTCCCTTTAGAAAAAACAAAGCATTAATCTAGGGACTAACACTTTTGGCTAAGAGATGGAAAGTGTTATAACTCTCCTTGTCTATTTCTGGGGTGCGTTATCCTGTAAAATAGGTTTGTGATTTAGGTCTTGTCTTCAGCCAATGTGTCTTTCTCCTCTGAGATGATGAGGAGGTCATTTTCCTATATAACAGATGCCTCCTTAAGTGTGAGGTCAGAGATGAAGATGATGGTAGAAATACTTTATAGATATTGTAATAAAAGAGAGAGAGGATTAGAACTTCAGGACTGCGGGGGACCTAAAACAAACCACATATGTAAACAAATTTAAGATCATGTCCTGAGTCAGGAATTACCATGCTCAATAGTTGTTTCAAAGTGATTTCCCATAAATGGATACAAAGATCATGTCCACCGATAAGCAGAATGTGGAACTATGTCATAATATGGTCAACCTGACGAGTTGTCTCCAAAAACAATATACACAGCTTGGGAGAGGAAACAATGTTGAGTGATGTAAGCCTCTACCCAAGGTCTTGGTTGTCTCTTATTTGAACAACATATTTCTGCACATTTGAATAAAGGAGTTGAAGCTGAACATGTGAGAAATCATCTGATTACCATTCAATGATGAAAAATGTTAACAAATGGGAGGATGGCCACCGATAAGGATGATGGCATCCAAGATGCACAATACAATCTAGTGAGTGTGAGAAGGATGTTTTCATCAAACACTAATAGAATCATTCAACTAGGAGCCAATGCTGGAAACCCCCAATCAAATACAAGGTAACCTACCACTAAGGACTGTAAGTTCTAGGGTACTGATATGTTTATGGATCTGCTTCCTAGATAGAGTGTTGAAGTCAATAGGAAGAGATCTATCAAAAGCTATGTAATGAGGTGTCCTACATCAGCCGACACGAAATGGGACAAGAATGATCGTTTTGGAGATAAATTTTGAGCAATGGGTAAAATAGACAGAGGTCATTTCTAAAGTATATGAGGGATGTTCGATACATGAAGTAGAGGATAGATGGGTCCCTTGAACAATAGAAGGCATGTTACAAGGTTTCACCAGACATCTTAGACTCATGAACACCAAATATCATTATGATACATGGATGTAGGAACATCATAGTATGAAGGCTAAACTCATAGGATGGTAAGGTTCAGTGAGAGGTTGGCAAAAGAGGTTTGTTGAGGGAGTTCCATATTCACGGGGTATATTGTTACCAAAAAATCCTTCCGAATACATATATTGAGTCGTTTTGTTGTCCAATTTTCCCCATATGATTAAGTTTAACGATTCTAGATGGGTAAACTCAGTGGTCTTTTCATATTTAGACAGTTTGAAAAGATCTTAAAGAGAAACTCTAGGGGGGTCCCTTTGTCATGGTTGATAGCCGGGAGCAACAAAGGTTTAATAATATACCCGACACTGTTTCTTTTCCATAAGTTCGTCTATTGAGTCTGGATAAAGTGATAAACCTATGCTCAGTAGACGTCTGCCTCATTTTGTTACGAGTACGATGGGATGGAGTAAATGTGATGTTCTTCATGAAATTTTAATGAGTCAGACGAAGAAAAAATCATTAGATCTTCATAAACTTTTAACGAGTGAGATGAATAAAACTCGATATGTCTTTTTTCAGTTTAGGGAGCGAGAAAAAGAGATAAAATAACTTCCTAGGTATTCTTCGTAGGAGTTTTACGAGTTCGAAGAAGACAACTCGGGGATTTTTTCACTTTAAGAGTGAGGAAATTTCCCAAAAAAGAAAGTGCTCATATGTTCTTCCTAGGATTTTTACAAGCTCGAAGAAGATAACTAGGGTATTTTTTAGTTCAAGAGCGAGAAAATGTCCCAAAAAATAACATGTTCATATCTTCTTTGTAGTATTTTAGTGAGCCCAAAGAAGGAGACTCAAGGTTTTTTCAGATTAACGAGCAAGAAAAATACCATAAAAAGAATGCTCAGAACTTCTTGATATCATTCTCATGAATAGAATGGTCTATGTTGGGAATTTCCTCGTAAGAGCAAGGGAAAACATTGCGAAAGTCCTTAAAAGGACAAATGAAGCTTGCACTTTCCTCAGGATTTTAGTTCACTCGAATCTGAATACTTTCCATGATACCTATTTTTACCAAGATAGTGATGGGCATAGTCTTTGAAATATTTCCCGATTTCCCTTCCAATTCAATAGTTTGGATATTCGTATAAATCCAGGGAACAATCTCAGGTGGTTCAAAAGGCAAGATTTTTACAGTTGTCACATCCGAATCATATATTGAAATGCAATGGTGAGAGGTTTCCGAAGGTTGCTCCTCTAAAGACATGATTAGTCGAATAACTTCATTCGAAGGTAGGACTTCATTAAGGATATTGTTAGAAGGAGTTGTGATGGGAGAGGAGGTGGTATTGTTGGTCGTAACCAAAGTAGTGGAAGAATCAGATGTAGATTGAATGGATTTATAAGCCAATTCATTTGGTGAAAGTGGCATTTGTTCTCCATAAGAGTCAATGTATGAAGGAGCTGGGAGGATCCAAGGATCAGTTGGGTCATGATCAATGATGGAGACCATAGAAACTGTTTGTGGAACCTTAGGCAGTAAGAGAGGAAAGAAACCCAACAGGGAGGAACCCTTCAAAATACCGGTACCAACATTGATGTGAGAGTCAGGTATGCAAAAATTTCTATTTTTCTGGACAATTTGCAATACTTTGAGTGTAGACATGGTTCATGGTGCTTGTACCAAATATTCTACAATACTGTAGTTCTAAGTAGCACGTGCATAGGTATTGTGTGTCATGCGACAAAGTTTCCCTTTAGGGGGGCAGATCACAAGATCAACAACATGACTTTCGATATCATAGTCATTAGGCGACAGTGGATTTGAACTTGAGGCAATGCCTAGAGGGTTAGCGAATGGAGTACCATAGGCTTTGGCTTGCATTTGAATATCAACTATTTCAAAGGTGTAAATAGTTGACAATCCTTCACTAGAGGAAGGATGGTTTGAATTGTCGTTGCCCACTTGCGAGGGTTGCGGTTGGTTCAAAATAAGATGTTGGTGCTGCTGAGCATGGAAAGGGTTGTGTAGGATCCCAGGGGTCTCGCCAATTTCCTCTTGAGCAAGAAGATCTGTGCATTATTGAGGATGAGGAAATTTGTGTGTCATGCGGTCCTCCACACAAATTTTTCAAGGGAACTTGACAATTTTTTCCTTTTCGACGTCATATTTTGGAACAACTTTCTATTTGGGGTTGGGCTGCGTAGCGGGATGCTCTTCAGAAGGAGAAGTCTTTTTCTTATTATTCTTGTTCTTGCTGCTAGGTTTTTGTGCAGATTGCATAGATTTGATTGCAGTGGTTGGAAGAGGAGTTGATTGGGTATAAGTAATTGTATCGACAGAAAACTGGGTAATGTGCCAGCGAATTCGTGTTACAACAGCCCTGGAGGTAGCGTTAATGAGACTGTCAGTGTGCACACCAAGTTGATGAGTAGCAGGAGCATTGGAAGTTTGAGGGGCATGGGGAATCAGATTGTATAGCTTTCTAGACTAAGAATAAATCAGATCTAAATGTTGGGCATGGTGAATGGATTGGTATTTCGTGACCACACCACCTAAGGCAACGTCCTTGGAAATTTGGGGAAGAAGTGATTTACAGAACCAATATACTAATAGGTAATTCAAAATGGGGGCCTTGAAAAGCCTCTGCCTACATCTCCATTCATGAATGTCATCACAGTTGTGGGCAGAGGTATCTTGGTGCAAGGTAGGAATAAGTTTCGTTCTGGTTTCATAGCAGATAGAAAATTGAAACTGCTTTAAAAATTTCATTGTTAAGGCACCAAAGGTATTGATTGACGCACGTGGTAACTCAATGTACCACTTGGCATCATTTCTAGTATTGGTGCAGGGGAAGAGCTAGCACCGGATACTATCATCCACCATGGAGTTTGATACTTACCATAGATGGTAGGTGGTGACATGTGCACTTGGTTCATCCCCCTTGTTTCCATTTAAACTTTGAGATGTTGAAAGGAATTTTGTTCGGGACTGGAGGCCAATGCAATTTATGGTAGATGTGGTCATTAGTAAGTTTATATAGATCAGGGATATCAAGTGTTACCAAAAAAGACAAATTGTTTGGTGCCCTGAGTGGGGTCCTCCCACATGTTGTTTCCAACATGATACATAGGATTTATTGGATAATAGCCTCCTTGCTATGGTGGAACAGTCATATATGGTGGTGTTCCATAAGGGATATTAGCGTATGGGGAAAAAACTAGTTTCCCCTAGAATAAAAAATGCCCACTTGACTCAATTGAGGTTGAGGAGGGGGTGCCCAAATTGAAGAAGCAGGACTAGTTTGAGGGATTCCACTAGCCATAAAGTTTGTTGTAGGTACATGAATGAAACTAGAATAGTGTCCACTCGAAGGAGGTAAGTTGATCAATGATGATCTAGGTTTTCCTATAGGCGAATGGGGAATAATGATGCCCCTGACCAGTATGTTCATGTTGGGAACATTGCCCCCAAGCATCTGAGCTTTGGGGTTTGAACTTAGAAAAGGGTTCCAACCAAAAGGATTACTGAAAGTAGTCATGCTAATTGCACTATTAAGATAGATAAACATGGGTCTAGGAGAAGAAAAAAAAGGGTAGAAACTGGTATGTATTGGGTTCCACTCATAGTGGATGTAACTAGGATGTGTGGACTAGGCATAGTTTTGATAGCAGCGTAACTAATCAATTGTGTGTTACTAACTATTGGCAGGGGAAGTGACATTTGACCAAAGTTGTCCACAAAATACCACGACCCATTAGTCACCGAGGGGATGTTGGATGTGGGTACCATCGAAGACATGAAAGGTACAAGTTCTACCTGAATCAACACTAGTCCCAGAGGATTGGTGAGGGCAGGATTATAAGGAGGTACAACTCCTTCGCTGAAAAAATCCTCAGGGAGTATAGTGTCCTGGGAGGTGTTATGTGATTTAGTGTTAGACATTGGAGATTGATTTCCCGAAGAGGGAGAATCCGAGTCACCAACACTGGATTGATTCTCTAGAGTCATGAGAGGAAGACCTTGTTGTCACCTAGATTAATGAAGAGGGTCGTATGTAGCCATGGTGACCAATATATTTTAACAAAAAAAAATTACAGTGATATTTATTGTAGTCCCGGTGCTAACAAACTAGCACCTAAAAATAAAAAATACTCTGAAAGTAAATCAGCAAGTAGTCGAGGGATATGATTCTATTTGATAACCACCATTTGTTGGAGATGAAACCCAGTATCACAATGGCTAAAAGAGAGAGATGACCAACTATAAAATTATGACTACTCTTGAGCTTCACCCAAACCTCAAATTAAGGAGCCAAGTACTCTCGTGAAGACAAGCACCCTCCCAAAAACTAAATATAGAGTAGGTTTATCTATTTAGGTACTAGGGAAGCTCGCTCCAATCACCTTATGTTCATCCCTAAAAAATTCTTGCCACTACTTAAGGTTACCTCAAATCATAGACACTATTGGGAGGGACATGGTCATAGTCAGTACGATATGTGGGCAGGATACCTGAGTCCTCGACTCAACTTTGATATCCCCGAGAGGATCCCCAATACACATAATACCTAATAAGGATGCAATCGAAGGCAAGATACCTTCTCTCACATTCCAATGTTGTCTCTCATTTAAGTCCTTTCTGAGGGGAGCGATCCTGAATGATATGAGTGCAGCAAGATTTTACTCTATTTAATGACACAAGTCTCCATTTTCTGATCTTTGGCAGTTTACTCACAACTTCCTAGCCGAAGATCCTAGCTTAGACTAATCTATGTGTATGCTAAAAAATAGTAGTTGATTGTTTTTATTACGAGATTGACTTTAAAGGTAATTCATTAATGTCTTGGGAAGGGGTGTTGATGTATGGAGTTTTATGAGACTTTGACTCAAGCCATTCAGAAAATATGCTTTTCAATTTCAATTGGATGAAGAAGTTATTCTACAAGGAGAGAGTTATAGATAGATCAATTCAATACCATGCATCCAATGTAGTAAACACATGCACAACTTGCAAGCATGCAATACTCTCTAACAACTAACCCAATATACATATGCATAATCAAACCAACTAAAACATAAATTTTAAATAATTTATTTTGTTTTATTTTCTTGAAAAACAATTGCACTCAAGATATTTTCCTAAAAAGAAAAATGATCATATAAGAAGGCAACCAAATACAGTGCACAATTGCATATCCCTAAAATAGACTACAAGTAGCCTCCCAAACCAAGATTTCATAGAATAGGGTGAAAATCAAGATAATGATGGACTAACACTTCTCAGAAGAGCATACAGAGTGTTAATAGTAGGACTAATGCTCTATCCAAAATCCCAGGGAGCATTATAACTCACTGGATTGCACAACTAGGGTGCATTATAGAGGCTGAGGTTGTAAAAACATTCATTCGGGGTCTGATCAAAGGCTATGAACAACACAGGAGGTTGTGAAGCATCTTAAGCAGTCAGAATGGGAACCAAGAAGAACAGGAAGGCCTGGAAAGAAAGAGAGATTTGGGAACTTGGAAGATCAAAACCGAGAACTAAGTATTAGTCCCTAGTGGAGTTTCCATTTCTTCTATAGGGATTAATGCGCGGGTGGTTGTGGATGAAATACCCTCTCAGATCTTCTCGATATCCAAGCTAGACTATTTAAGATTAGCTGCAACTGTCATAAAAAAGCATACACATATTCATATTAGTGCATGATTGACAAAGTGAAAGGAGAAGGATTAGCTCAGTCCTTGGTGTAGCCCTACTGGAGAACTCAATGTGGCAAAGTGGACGTCGTCTCCTCCAACTCCTAGATCAAAACATGCGCATAGACAAGATCAAGCATAATCCTACAACATATAAACTATTGGGTGTGGAGTCTGATTATCTTCTATATTCAAAGGTATCGTCGCATTGGACCCCAATTCATAATGGGGCGGCAACGTTGCCCATAAAATATATGTTGCAAGGGGGGTCCAGCTGCGACCTTTGGTAGCCCACCCCTAGCAGGGGGATCGGGGGCAACGCCCCTGAAGCTAAAACTAGATGTAAAATTACCTTGTAAAATGTTGTAATTTTGTAGTCACTTTGGGTTGTTCATTAGGTTGAGATCTAACAGTAGATGTTATTTCTAATTTAGGGTTTTTTTCCCTAGAAGGCACCCCCTCACTATATATGAGGGAATTTTATTGCGTCTATGTAGATCTATATTATGAGTGAGGAAGAGAGAGGAGATTGAGAGTGAAGAGGGAATTACAGTGGATCTGTTGTACGTTGTATCTCTTTAGCTTGTTGGATAATATAAAAGGAAGGATTGTTTGTTTCTTCGTGGACGTAGCCCAAACTGGGTGAACCACATATATCTGTGTCTCTCTTGTTTTATGTGTTTTCTATGTTTATATTTCTACAATATATTTTATTTGTTTCAACATTCTGTAATATATAATTTTCTAACAACTGGTATCAGATTTGAAGGTCTATTTGGTTGATAAACTCACAGGAGAGAAGGGTTCCTGGTTCGAGAGGGAGCAAAGGTGGAATATGGTAGGATTAGGGTCGAAAAATTTAATGGCCAAAACTACTAGCCGTGGAAGATGTAGATGGAAGATTATTTGTACCAGAGAGATCTATACCAACCATTGAGTGGAAAGGAAAAGAATCTGACAAGTATGATAGAAACGAAATGGCATATTCTCGATAGAAAAGCACTTGGAACAATACAGCTTTGCCTAGTGGCGCTTGTAGCATTTAGTATTTCAAAGGAAACGACAACAGAGGGTTTAATGTCGACACTAGCCAAACTATATTAAAAATCCTCAGCCTCAAATAAGATATTTCTTATGAAGCTTTATTTAATATGAAAATTTAAAAAGGTGGATCTATTGCTAATCATTTAAATGAGTTTGATATAGTTACCAGTCAGTTAAGTTCCGTAGGGGTAAATTTTGATGATGAAGTTAGGGCTCTGTTATTTTTGTGCTCATTGCCAGAAAGTTGGAATGGTTTAGTTACAACCATTAGTAACTCTGTCTCTGGATCTAGTACTGTAAAGTTTGATGATGTTTTCGGTGCAATCCTTAGCAAGGAAATGCGACAGAAAAGCTCCGGTGACACATCAAGTAATGCTTTGACTGCAGAGACTAGGGGAAGAAAAATGGAAAGAGGAAAAGCCCAGGATATCATGGTAAGTCAAGGAAAGGTAGATCCAAGTCCAGATCAGGGATGGTGTGCTGGAAATATGGGAAGAAAGGACACTTGAAGAAAGACTACAAGTCTCGGAAGGGAAAAGAAGGAGACGTGCAACAAGAAAACAATCATGTAGCGAATGTGATAGATGATGTGTTGCAATATGCTTTGATTCTTTCTTTAGAAAATATTATTGATGCCCAGGTGGTAGATTCAGGGGCCTTATTCCATGCCACACCTGATAGGAAACATTTCATGATTATGTTCAAGGCGATTTTGAATAGGTTCCATTGGGTGATGATAAACCCTGTAAAATCATTGGAATGGGTATAATTTTCATAAAACAACAAAATGTAAATCAATGGCTATTGAAGGAGGTAAGGCATCTTCCATATCTGAAGAAAAATATTATTTCAACCTGGAATTTGGGAGGTGAAGGTTGCGTAACTACTTTCACAGATAAAACCTGGAAGGTCACTAAAGGAACTCTGGTAATAGCAAAAGGAGAAAAGGTTGGTACATTGTATTTATGCAATGGTATTTCTAATTCTGTTAATGATTTAACCTCTATAGGAGAAGATACGGCATTGTGGCATCATAGGCTCGGGCACATGAGTGAGAAGGGGATGCAGATTCTTCACTCAAGAAATTTTTTGTCAGGTTTGAAGCATGTTGATTTAAAATTATGTGAGAATTGTGTTTATGGAAAATAGAAGAGAGTCAGATTCCTCAGAGTTGGAAAAGAAAAGAAGAGTGAAAAATTAGAGCTTATGCATACATATGTATGGGGACCTACTCAGGTATCATCTCTTGGTGGCTCTCATTATTATGTAAATTTTATTGATGATGCAACCAGAAAAACCTAGATTTATTGGATTTGAAATAAATTTGATGTATTTGATACTTTCAAGAAATGGAAAGCTTTGGTTGAAAATGAGACAGGAAAAAGTTTGAAGTGTCTCAGATCAGACAATGGAGGTTAATATTGCAGCAAAGAATTTGATAGGTACTGTTCAAAGAATGGAATTCGTAGAGAGAAGATAGTTCTAGGAACACCATAAGAAAATGGTGTGTCAGAAAGGATGAACAGGACAATCATGGAGCATGCAAGGTGCATCAGATTGCATGTAGGATTGCCTTTACAATTTTGGGCAGATGTTGTAGATACTGTTGTTTATCTAATAATTAGAGGGCCTTCAATTTCCTTGGATGGTGGTATTCCAGAGGAGGCATGGAGAGGTAAAAAGGTAAACTAATCATTTAAAAAAAAAATTGGTTGTGAAGCCTTTGTCCACATTAATAAAGAAAATAGATAAAGCTTGAGGCAAAATCAAAGAAATGTACTTTTATTGGATATGGTGTTAATGATTTTGGTTATCACTTTTATTATTATGAAAAACACAAAATCATTAGGAGCAGAGATGTCATATTCAATGAAAAGGTTTTGTATAAGGACCAGCTGCAAGAAAAGAAATAGGAAAAACAAAACAGAGAATACATAGTGCTTGAAGAGATCACATAAAAAGTGATGGTGCCTGAAAATCATAACGATCAATAGCCAGAACAACAACCACAACAGCAAAAAGCACCTCAAACACTTGGAAGTGGTGTTAGAAGATCTACCAGGATAAGTAGACCCCCTAAATGATACTCTCCTTCATTATATTATGTATTGTTGATTGATTCTAGTGAACCAGAATGTTATGAAGAAGTAGTGCAGGTAGAAACCAGGAAGAAGTGGGAGCAAGCCATGAAAGAAGAGATGGACTCCTTAGCACATAACCAGAATTGGGACTTAGTCAGGTTACCTGCAAGTAAAACAACATTGCAGAATAAATGGGTTTAGGAGTTGAAGGAAGAAGACGGAGGTAGAAAAAGGTATAAAGCTAGACTTTTGGTGAAAGGGTTTGCACAGAAAAAGGGTATAGACTTTGATGAGATATTTTCTCCTGTTGTTAAATGACTTCAATCAGAACCATTTTAAGTCTAGCAGTAGCTAAAGATTTGCATCTTGAGCAGTTAGATGGAAATACAACCTTTCTCCATAGGGATTTGGAGGAAGATATATATATGCAGCAACCACAAGGATATGAGGTAAAAGGGAAGGAGAAACTAGTGTGTATGTTGAAGAAGAGCTTGTATGGATTCAAACAGGATCCAAGGCAGTGGTATCTAAAATTTATCAGGCTTATGTCTGAACAAGGTTATACTAGATGTCACTCTGATCATTGTGTTTATCTCAAAAGGAAAAATGATGGTAGCTATATTATATTGTTATTGTATGTAGGTGACATGCCTATTGTAGGTTATAACATGCTGGAAATAAATGTGCTCGAAAAAAAATTGGCGAACTCATTTGCAATGAAGGATTTGGTGCTGCAAAACAAATCCTTGGTATGAGAATAAATAGAGACATGAAGAATCACAAATTAACATTGTCTCAAAGTGAGTACATAGAAAAGGTGTTGAAAAGGTTTACTATGCAGAATACAAAACCAGTTAGTATACCTTTGGCTAGCCATTTCAAATTAAGTAAGGAGGAGTTTCCCAAGACTCAGGAATAAATGGCTTATATGTCTAAAGTTCCATATGCATCAACATTTGGAAGCTTAATTTATGTAATGGTCTACACAAGGCGTGATATTGCACATGCAGTGGGAATTGTAAGCAAGTACATGAACAATCTAGGAAAAGGACATTAGATGGCAGTGAAGTGGATTCTCAGATATTTGAGAGGTACCACAAATAAAGCATTATGCTTTGGTGGTTCAAACATTGCTCTATAGGGATATGTTGATGCAAATATGGTGGGTGATAGAGATATCAAGAGGAGAACCACAAGGTATGTGTTTACTGTAGGTGGAACAACTATCAGTTGGATCTTAAAACTACAAAGTTTTGTTCCACTCTCAACAACAGAAGTAGATTATGTTGCTACTACAGAGGCTAGTAAAGAAATTATTTGGTTACAAAGGTTTTTGGATGAATTGGGTAAGAAGCAGGAGTTGGGCAGGATACAGTGACAGCCAGAGTGCCATACATCTTGAAAATAACTCTACATTTCATTCCAAGACTAATCATATACGGCTCAAGTACCATTTCATATGGTCAACTTTGGAAGATGGACAATTGAAGATGGAAAAGATACATAGTAGCCAGAATCCTACAAATATGTTAACAAAAATTGTAACCTTGGAGAAACTAAGGGTCTTCTCAGTTTCAATTGTTCTTCGAGTATGATGAAGAAGATGAGAAACAACCAAGTCCAAAGTGGAGTCATTGTCCAACAAATGAAGCAGTGATGGAGTTGCTATAATTAGTCTCCAAGTGGGATATTATTGGGTGTGGAGCTTGATTATCTTATGTATTCAAAGGTATCGTCGCATTGGATCCCAGTTTAGGGGGGAGAGGGTGGTTTTGACCTTTGAGAGCCCCCCCTGGTGTGGGGATTAGGGGCAGCACCCCTTAAGCTAAAAATAGATGTAAAATTTCCTTATAAAATCTAGTAATTTTGTAGTCAATCTAGGCCATTCATTAGGCGAAGATCTGATAATAGATGTTATGTTTAATTTAGGGTCTTTTTTCCCTAGAAGGCACCCCCTCACTATATATGAGGGAATTGTATTGCATCTATGTAGATCTATATTTTGAGTGAGGAAGAGAGATGAGATTGAGAGCGAAGAGGGAATTAAAGAAGATCTGTTGTAGGTTGTATCTCTTCAATTTGCTAGATAATATAAAAGGAAGGACTAGATGTTTCTTCATGGACGTAGCCCATACTAGGTGATCCATGTATATCTGTGTTTCTCTTGTTTTATGCATTTTATGTGTTTATGTTTCTGCAATATATTTTACGTGTTCCGTTGCTCTGTGGTATATAATTTTCTAACATAAACCTTGATAATCAAAACATCAATGTATGAGAATATAAGCTAGCATGCATCTAAGCTACTTATTAATCATGGAATCAAATCAACATGTAAAGGAATAGAATATTGACACCATCAAGTAGAAAACATAGAAACATATATATATTATTAGATAGAAGAAGAATTATTATAACCATCTTGGTTGTATCAAGTCTCCTTTAGTCCTTAAACTCCTCTCTCTCTCTCTCTCTCAACTTCTTGGAAGCATAACAATACCAAGTCTCTTGCAAAATTTTGACAACCATTTGACCTCCTTCATAATGACCAAGCATCCACTATATAGATGTTGAGAGGCTCATCCTTGCCGATTCTTTCATGAGTTCCATTAAGGAAAAATCTTGGATGTTGCCTCACTTTATTTCTCTTTCCCTTCTCATGAGACTCCGTTAGGAATAGAAATGTCCTTAGTTAGGTTGGAGGTAGATGTTTCCTACTTTTCGAGCTGACAGTTGAGTGAAAAGCGGAGTTTCAGTCAGTCATCTCATGCTTTGACCTCCAAAATCTCACAAATATCTAGTAATATTGTACTTTAGGAAAAACAAAGCATTAACCTAGGGATTAACTTTTTTGGTTGAGAGATGGAAATCGTTATAACTCTCCTTGTATTTTTATGGGTTGTGTTACCCTAGAAAATAGGTATGTGATTTAGGTCTTGTCTTCAACCAATATGTCTTTCTCCTTTGAGATGATGAGGAGGTCATTTTCTTGTATAACAGACTTAGTCACATGGAATTTCAACTGAAGAGCTAATAAATCTGACCAGTTGAGTGGCCTTCCTTCATTCACCAACTTGTCTAACACAACCACCTAACCTTTAGGAAAGGTCTCCCTTCTCTATTGATTGTGTAATTGGCATGCAAAGATAATCAAAAGCTAGTAGGCCTTCCTAAGAGAATTTGTCTTATAAATATGATTGGGTGTCGTTATGAACTTTGACGACTCCTTCACCCAATGCTTGACAACATCTCTAGTGTTCACAAATCTATGGGTGGCATAAAAAAGTGTGTCCATTCAGTTCACCAGCTGAGGTAAATGATATATTTTCTGATAGTTCTGTGCCTTGAAGGTGGCAAGCTCTATCCCACTGGCATTGCTCAATATCATAGTATTTGGATCTGTGTGTGAGACAATCTAGTGATTGGTGTCTACACATGGGAAGGAGGGGTGCCTGCATGCAAACTTGTATAATCCTGATTGTTGGATATTGATATAAGTTTGTCAATCCTCTAAGTCTTCCCTTAAGTCCTTTACAAAGGTATCCTTGATTTTCTTCCATGTCAACTTCATTCCCTTCTCAATGAATAGTTAAATCTCTACATAAACTGGAAAATACACTGACACCTACTCAAATGCTTCCCAATGCTACTCTCGATAGTATCCTTTGATGCAACTCTCTTGGAGGTCATGTTAACTGAAACTACTAGAGAGTCACTCAAAAACTATTGTACATGGAGACATAGAGGACACTCATGGCATGAAAATGTTAGCTTGAAACCAAAATAAACTTCAAGAACAGACTAAGAAACAAATCAGGCTAATTCTAGGAGGGATTGCATAATTCCTGCTCACAGAGATGACTAGATGCCAGCTGAAATTACACATTGCACAGGCCCAATAGTCATTGGGGAGATATTTTTGATTGGAACTGCACAATGCGCATTTCAGTCTAGGCACAAGCGAGGAGAGACTTTGCATTGCACAATCTTAGAGGCTGAGGCTTGAGGCTGGCTCCTAGAACTGTGTAGTTCACAGTTGGAACTAGGCCTAGGTCGCCTCCGTGTAATTCTAGAAGGCAAGGTTGAGGCCTTGATCTCCAAAAATTCACAGTGCATGCCGACAAAGTGAGAATTGGGCAAAAGAAGCCTAGATCTGCCTAGGGGGAGTGAGAAATTGAACAGATCTAAAGGATAGTGTGATGCTCAGTGCAAATCCAAGTGAATGATGATACATGTGAGTGAAGCAAGTGCGAGAATTAATCAAATTGAAGGAAAACAAGCATGGGGAGAGAGTCGTCGCAACGACAAACATTGGTGGAAAAATTGGGTGATGCATGCAACGATTGGGAAACATAATTCTAAACTTAAAACAACACTTCTACAAACTAAAACAAGTTAAATTTCTAGTGGTCATTCAAAAAAATGATTGAGACAACACTCTCACAAGCTAAATAAACAAAGTGACAAAAAAAGCAACAAAATACTAGAAAAGTAAGACTTACTCAGAAAACAATGACAATCGCACCGAAGGTTCCTTGATGTCTTCAGGAATGCCAAAGATCCAATATCGAATGTGAAAATAATATTTGGGAGCGTCAATTAAATATATTTAGCCGATTTAGGATTTATGAGGTGAAGGCCCAAAATCAAGGAAAAAGTGACACTTGGATACAATTTCCAAAATAACTCAAGTGTCTCCTCTGGGCTCCTAAAAATAGATCCCTATTTTCTAGGGATGCTATTTTCTTTTTCCTTTTTTCAGTAAAAAATTGCCATGCATTTCCCAGAGAGATTACACAGTTCTAGGAAATAATGGGCAACCCAATGGCTCATGCACCGAGAAACTTTTGAGGAAGAAGATTCTGCAAATTTCTGGGCTGAGTGGCTTTGGGTTACCTCTAATGCTCTGCATAGTTTCCCAACTTAAGGTTGGATGTTAATTGGCTCCACACATTTTTGGAGCTAAAGGCTCACTATCAGCTTGGACTGCGCAATTCCTAAGAGCAAGGTTGGTTGCCCTCAAGGATTGCGCAGTTCACTAAGGCAAGCCTAGAACTAGGTGAAAACCAAGTCAAGGGATCAGCTTGTGGGTTAGACTGTAAACCAAGTGAGAAAACACAAGCCAAAATACAAATTATGAAGCTCAATTAAAGCACAAGTACCTGGGTCAGTGCGAGATGAGTTGCTATGCTTTAGGAGGGAGGCTCCAAAACAAAGCATAGGAAAACTTTTGGAGGATTGTTGTAGCTTCTACAACACTATGATATCTCCCAAAAAGATATGAAGACTCTAATGAAAGTCTAGAAACAAATGGAGACCCTTGAAATACATTTCTTTAGGAGATGTGTCAACATATATGCAAGATTTTGATGCCTACATGAAGATGTCATGATAATAGACCATCACAAAGATAATTATGATTTAAGTATTCATTATTTATAAAATAGTATATAGACAGGCTTATGTAGGGCAACCCAAAGGAAGGAACTATGAATGTTTTCCATGAAGAACCTTGTATAAGGATACAAAAATCTTCTGAAAATAAATCTTGATGAAGGTAGCATAACATGAAGCAATCCCAGATGAAGATAGATGGATCACTTTCCAATGAAAATAATGATGACATGACTAATGGATGATATTGATGGATGGTTTTTTCCCTATAAAGAAGTCCAAAAATATGAAGAATCCACAATAAAGAAGAAATTCATGACATCAAAGAAAGGAGTTCTTCAAGCAGCTAGTTGGCCCATCACCACCACCCGAGGAGCTATTGAAGGTCCCTATTTTGAGAGGGAGTCTGGAAAGTTTCTTAATTAGAAGAAACTTGGAAATTCCTAAGCCAAGATGGAGCTTAGGTACATTCCTTGTGTAGCAATGAGTAAATTCCTTTAATGGAATAGATACGTCCTCCCTAACTGATAGGGATAGATAGACACATCATTTTGGTCTTCGCTTGGGAAGACAAAATGAGAGGATTGGGTAATAAATTGGCATTTGATGCCCTTTGAGGATGAGATAGGGAATCTAAGAAAAGAGTAGTCTACAGATTTCTGTGGTGTGGTTTTTAAGGTTCAGAATTAAGATATTCCATATTCTTCATTTTGTGTTGTCTAAGTTTCAAGTCTAGAACAAGACTCATCCTCAGAAGTGATTTACAAAGAAGAAAAACGCTAGTTATAAATATGTTCAAGGAATTGTAAAGTAAAGCCGACTAGTTCAATATTGTTTATTTCATTTTATTTTGATTATTTATTATTATCTTCTTCATAAATTATTTTATAAATTTCTCTATTATTATTTTATTATAATAAATTATTTGTTAACATATTAATATAATTTAATGGTTAATAATAATTGTCATTTAATATTTGGTAAGATTAAGTTTCCTTTAATTTTCATTTTTATTATATTCTAATTAAGTTAGAATAGTTTGTTTAACTATGGTCAAAGTGTTAAATTATTACTATAAGACCTATAGGTTTTAGATTTATTTTTGTTTATGTTAGTGGTTAGTTTCTAAGATAATAAATGAGTCCTCGTATTGTTTTATATAAAGATAATTTATTGAAAGGTTTCATATAAATTCAATTTATTGAAATTATATTCTAATTAAATTTCAATAGTTAATTTAATTTTAGGTGAAGTGTTTAAAATAAAGTCAATCTATATTGTTTAATATAAAGTTAATTTATTGAAATTTAATTAGATTCTACTTAAATTACAATGGTTGATTTAATTATAAGAAAAGTGTTAAATTATTGCTATAATGCTTATAGGTCTTAGATTTATTTCTGATTATCTTATTGGCTAGCCCTAAGGTATTTATTAAAATGAATCCTAATATTGTTTAAAATAGAGTTGATTTATTGAAGTAAGATTTGAGTATACATTGTGTTTTTTGTTTTAATTTATTTATACTAATTAATTTTTAATTTTAATTTTTTTATTGTAGGGAAGTGTTAATATATTATTATACTAAATTATTGCTTCTTTCTTTTTATGCACTTGGCTTATTGCTAATGTGTTCTACATTGTATTTTAATTATACCTCGTATTGTTGTTATATTATAAGTGAGTTATTTTCCTCACTTAATGTTTGATATTATATTTTATTTTATTAAGGCTATGAGAGGGGAAACATGTTTCTCCTATGCTAAGGTCAAAGAAGGGAGGTTCAATTAAACTCCAAGGTGGGGGGTATGAGAAGCTGAAAAAGAAAACTGAGAGGAGAGGGGATTGAAATTGAGGTTAAGGGTGAAGAGGATGGGAGTGACGAAAAATGGTAAGGCCAATGTGAATGTGGGAGCCTTCTATTCAATGGGGTTGAGAAGGGAAATCTAGTTTCTGCTAACTTCCAAGCCTCCGTCCCTATTGAGGTTATGCGTATGTTTAATTATTTCAAGTGCATCTCGAACTTTGCGCTTAAAATGATGTTTCTTTTTGGCAATGACCTTTGTGTCTTCGAGGCAGATGTGGTGGTTTGTCTTAGTCTTACCTGCATAATCATCTAAAGCTGAAGAATGAGTTCTCTCATTTCGGATGTCTGCACCATGCTCTTTGAGCCTTATCTTGACTGACCTTCCTGTTTCTCCAATATAGCATTTCTTGCAAGAGTAATTGATCATATACACCCCTTTCTGCTGGAGGTGTTCTGGGCTATCTTTGACTGATTTCATTCTTTGTTTAATGGTCGTCATGGGTTTGAATGAATTTTTAGTATCCTTCTTCATGAGAACTTTAGCTAGCTTGTCAGTGAGTCCTCGAATATATGGAAGGTAGGCATTAGCAGTTTGAGGGTTATTAGATTTATCTTTTTTGTTTCAGGATCTAGCTTTTAAGATGGCTTTGAAGATGTCTTTATTATTGTATCCTAAGCTAGTAAATATTTTCCTTAAGTAAGTAATCTCTTCTTTAGTTTGTATCTCATCTGATATGATACAAGCTCTAGTAAAGAGGATTGAAGGACACCCATCTTTTGAGTTGGATGGTGATGTGAATTAGCATGAAGGTAGTTATCAGTACGCACCTTTTTTCTAAACACTTTGTGTCCTAGGGAACCATCCTTATTTCTTATGAGGAGGATATCAAGGAACGGGATAAAATCATTCTCCTCAACCTTCATTATAAACTTGATGTCATCTAACATGCTATTGAGATGGTTTAAAATTTTTTTAAGCTCCTCATCCCCATGAGGCCAATCTACACTAGTGTCATCCACAAACCTGATCCAAAACTTAGGTTTAATGGGAAAGTATCAAGAGCCTTATTTTCAATTTTTTCCATAAAGATATTGGCTATAATAGGAGAAAGAGGTGATCCCATAGCCACTCCTAAGGTTTGCTCAAAGATTTCCCCCTAGAAGGTGAAGAAAGTGGAATGGAGACAGATTTTAGCTAACTTTGCAGTTTGGGGGTCTTCTACTTCTTTTACAACTTGGATAGCTTCATTAACGGGAATCTTGGTGAAGAGTTGGACCACATCAAAGCTAACAATTTTATCACCTAGATCAAGTTTAGCATTTTTGATGAACTAGACATATTGGTTGGAGTCTTTGATGTAAGAGCTGGTTTTACCCACTATAGGTGCTAGAGTGCTGGCAGCATACTTTGCTAATTCATAAGTCGGTGCTCTTATAGTATTGACTATAGGTCTGAGGGGGACATCAGTTTTATGTATTTTGGGGGATCCATAAACATGAGGGGTAATTTCACTATTAGGGGTGAGGCACTTTTTTAGTTTCTCATCTAGGTTTGCCTCTTTGATGGCTTTCTTGACAAGTCTTGTAATTTTTGAGATGGGGTTTTTCTCAAGCTTTTGTAACTATCGCTGTTATATAGGTGGTGTTATGAAACCAGCTCATAAAAAGACAGAAAAGAGAGATAAACGCCTTAGAAA
This sequence comes from Pinus taeda, assembly GCA_000404065.3. NCBI lineage: Eukaryota > Viridiplantae > Streptophyta > Pinopsida > Pinales > Pinaceae > Pinus > Pinus taeda. The sequence continues at coordinate 19,532 of APFE030644408.1, read as the reverse complement.
TAAGCCTCTTCGAGCAGACAACCTCCTTTACATTACATAAATTAAAAATTCCTCGATGATACAAATGACAAGGCCTCCTTTCTATATATAGGAGTCTAAGGGGTCATAATATAATTAGAGCCGACATAACAATAATAATATAAGGGTATAATAATAAAAATAGTGGGCTTCTATGGGGAAAAATAATAACAATATGGGGACTACATGGGCACAAAAATATAATAAGGTTGTACTAATAACAATAAGGGGTTACACTAGTAGTATAGGGACCTAACATGCCCCTCTCCTTCAAAAAGTGTTGTCCTCAATGCTTGAGTAGTTCTTGATGCTTTAGTATAAATTCTTGTCCTCCCATGTGGAATCTTCAGTAGGTAAGTTCTTCCACTTGATGAGATATTCTGAAATTGATCTATTTTGTAGTTGTCAACTTCTCAGTTTTGTGACTGCTTCAGATTCCAATATGATTTTTCCTTGCTTGTCAAGTTCTCGCAATGTTGAATGAGTTCTTACTCTTTTGGGCATATGGATATTTGTAAGGCCTGATGTTTGGAGGAACACTTCCTACAATCAAATGAATAGCATGGTTATGATCACGAATAGGTGGGAGGCCTTTGGGAGTCTCAAATAGCTTGGAATGATTGTCCAAAACATTTTGGAGATCTAGAGAAATGCATGATTTCTATGTGGGATCCTCTGGTGAACATAATTGTGTAATTATACCCTGTTGTTATTTATTTAGAAGCTTTATCATGATGTTAGAGTTGATTATATTTCTGGGTTTCCCTACAATACCCCTCAATTCAACTTCCTTTTCTTCCCAAAAAAAATTCAAGAAAAGTTCTTGAAAATTAAAAGCTATCGTACCCAAATATTGTAGCCATTGGACGCCTAGTAAAACATCATCACCACCCATTGGAATGGAAAGAATTGGGCTATTCAATACATATTCTCCCATGGATAACTTGATATTATGGCACTTTCTAGAGCAATT